>BMAO01023230.1:0-12743 GCA_019973975.1 Trichonephila clavata | reverse complement strand
TTATTTACATTTCATTAAAATGAAATATATTGAATGTTTTGAATTGGTTCTAGACCAGTGATACTCAACTGCGCCCACGGGCCATATGTAGCTCTGTCATGGCCCTTGCACTAAGAATTTCTATCATTTAAAAACAATGCACTAAAAATTTAGTTAAAAATTTTATCCATCAAAAAGTCAACTCTTTCAATTTTTTTCTTTTGATTGCAGAATGTGAAAAAGAGGCTTAATCATGATTGAAAGGAAATTGAAACTACCCCACAACTCAGCATTAAAAATGCATAAATAAAAATAATTTTGTGTGTTGGATAGAAAGGTCAATATAATATTAAAAATGATTTTTAATATATTGATCAATTTTGCTTTTTTCAATATTGCTTTGGTCTCATAAAGTTTTTTACTTATTATACTCATATTGCGTGGCCCCCGTGAAATACATATAATTTAAAAGTGTCCTGTCGGTAGAAAACCTTGAGTACCACTGTTCTTGATGCATTTCTATGCAACGCAGTAATATGTATTGATTTGACTCAGAGACAGATAAAATGTCAATTTTAAAAATATCTACGATTCCAAAAGCATTGCATATTAAGGGAATGCATATTTTTAAGGGATATATACGATTTGAAGATTTTAGAACTAAAATCTGTAGAAAATATCGAAATATTTGTTTTAGAATTGGTTCCTAATACTTTGAAAAAAATAATACTGGATTTTATTAAACATACATCATTCATCTGTTTGAATTAATAAACTGAGAAAATTTAAGAAAAAAAAATTAAAAACTTATGCATGTTTATTTGAAGAAATCAATACTAAATGTATATAGAGATCAGAAAAATAACTTTAAGATTTTTCATTGTACTGCAATAAACAAACTAAAGTAAATAGACTGAAAATAAAATTTTCACAATTTGGAAGGTATTTTAGTCGAGTCATGGATTCGAGTCTTTGTGCTGCTGGTGACCAACCATGTTGAGGAGCTATTTAATTTTATAATTAAATTGTGGTTCGAAGGCCTTTCGTCGATTTTAATTCAAATTTATAAAATTGATCACCAATAGTCCTCGTGTACAATGTACAACATTAACAAATATCAACCCCTAAGTATAGAAAAACAATTGCTGGTTGGTTTTTCTGCATGTTGAAATCTTCCCAGCTGCCCGATACAGAAGTAGTTAGCCTCAGCAAATACATCTCATAATCCAGAACCATGGTCCAATGATTCTGTTGGCATTTTAGATGGTGCCCCATTCACTATATCCATGACACGGCAAAGGGAAAATCTTAAACCTTGACATATTTAACCCGCGGTCACTCGCGCCTGTTTTTGCTACCGTCGTTACTCGCGGGGTGTAGAGAACACCCCAAACTTTTAACATGTGTATTTAAATCTGAAAAAAATTTTTAGTCAATTATGAAACATTTTTATAAAGTAGAAGTTGTTTTTTGTATTATACAAATAAAATTATTAAATTTATTGCATAAAAATGAGACTAACATTAATTTAAACTAACCAACAAAATTTTCATTTTAAAATACATTAACTTTATATTATAGCCGGGGTGTAGAAAACACCCCGCCCGAGTGATCGCGGGTTAAAGTAGACCAAACCGTCCATACTATATATATATATAATGGAAAACCTTCTTAACGAGGATTTTAATCATTGGGCTTTAATGATCTTAAGAATTTAGTGAAACTGAGAAATATATTGAGAGTAAATATTCAGTTATTCGTCAAATTTTGTGAAAAGCAGCATGTTGTGATAATCTTTTATAAAATTAACTCAGAAATATTTCCAGTATTTTAATGTAGAATGTAACACTAAACCTAGTTAAAATCCAATTTTTTAAGATACTTAAGGACATCTTTAAACAATGTTAGTTTAAAAAAGTTTAAAATGTGTGACAAAATCTTGATGATTTTTCTTTGACTGACACTATTTTGTGGTTTCGCTTTTAGGTATATACAAAATTGGAATCATTTATTGGCTTATAGAAAGGTTCTTGCTGGACACTCTTCTGGAATCTGGCATCACAGGCGTGTTCGAAGGACGTGATTTCGGTTTCACTGCTTTATTTTGGAAATATAGTCTATTCTAATTTAAAAGTGGATGCCTTTGGCAGATTATAAATTCATATTTAAGTCTTACTACAAGGAAGGCATCCCCTGTTAGACTCAGGATGGACAACCCCCTTTTGTTCAAATTGTACAACTGTTCATATTCATTGCTCAAATTGTAAAACTGTAATTTACGTTAAAAGGGGGTAGTAGTATCTATCTGTAGTTCTATTTTCCCCAGTATATTGTGTAGTCAGAAAAAGAATAATAAATTTCGAGTCTCTTCATCTCTGCATTTTATTCTAACTTCTCAGGATGTAAAATTTCTCATTTTATCTCATCCTTAAAAATTTTTGTCTTTTGTACACTTTTTCCTTTTGTTCTTTTTTCGTAAAATTCATTCCTGGCTATCCTCTTCAGTTAAATTCAGCTTCTTAAGACGCGTTTTTACTAACTAGACCTTGTGTTATAAATTTACTACAACTTCTCGATTTTTTTTATATTGAGAGATATATATAAAAATAATATCTTCATTGCTACAAGTCGAGCATAATCCACTCAATCAGCACTTGAGGCGTATGGTGGCAGTAGTAGCCTAGAGGTCAAGATAACGGACTCGTGGCTGGCATGCCATGAGTCCGAGACTAGTACCGCTGAAGACCCGTCGTGTAAAGGGGGCCTTTGCACTTTAAATATGTCGAGGCTCAAATGTCCATCCATTAGTTTGATATGGAAGTTAGGAGAAGGGTCAGGTGTCATCCTTGTCACTTGACCGGGGTTCAAAATGACGAAGCCCTTTGCCAAAAGCCCTCTTGTAGCTGAATAGGTCCACTGAAATATTCACTTCTCACTCATTTGTGTCGTACAACTCCAAGATCTATTCATTTATTCCATTTTTATTTTAACCTCATTTCTTGGTATACCTCGTAGTGAAACTAAAAAATAAATTGAAAGCCTTGCTGAAATTTCTCTGCCTCTTTTTGATTTTCAATCAATTTTTCAATAGAGTAGGGCAGAATTTTTATTAATTTTAGTGTTAGTACAGGGAAAATATTTGCTTAAAAATGAATTTTAAAACCTTAATATTCACACGCACATTTTTTCCTATACTCAGCGGAATGATAATTTCATTCCCCCCCCCCCCAGCTCAGATACTGAACATATTTTGTTGCTTTACTTTGGAAGTCAATTTTATACCTATCTTGTTTAACATTTACTTGAACGTTAGAAAGATATCTCCAGCCATAGCTTTTAAAAAATTTAGTTCATATTTCTTGTATCAGTTTGTAATAATTTCTTATTAGTTTGTTGATCTATGCAGAGCACAGGTGTCCATCAATGTTGCGATTTTGTTAAATTGATTCAAAAATTGGCCGGCCGTATTGATAAACATAAAAAACATCTTTTGGTTGACTGAGAAGAACATTATATCCTCAAAGGAAATGGATTTTTTTTTTCAATAATCACAATCAAATTACAACAAGTTCTTTGAAGAAAGGAATTATTACTTGGGACATATCAAGCTTTATTGGGCTGTCAGAAGCAAATATATCTAATGTTTATATTCCCTTATACGCGATGGGGCAGTGGTTGCTTATTGATTATGGTAACAAACTCGTGTAAGGCAAGCATGGATTCCAGTCCATGTACGAGCGATACCCGTCGTGCAGAAGGTCTAATTCACAATAAACCTGCTTTTTCTCAAAGTCCTCACTTTGGCGCAGTGCGGAAATTAGTAGAGTGGAGTGCCAGGTCATGTGTCGTCCTTGTCCCTTGACAGTGCTTCAAAATATGTATTCTGTCGCCAATATCTTTTGCGTTTCTTTATGTGATGCGACCTTATAAACTCTCACTCATTCGCCTCTCTGAAAGGAGAGTCCTCCCCGGTACCAGAATTCGAACCCAAGACTCGACAATATCGGTCCCGACTTTTTTTTTTTACACTGGTGTGCAAAAATTAAGGACGAAGTCGAAAAATTAGCATATCAGCTGAACGAAGAGGCAGAGCGGACAGAAAGACCAATCAGGAGATTAAGTGAGGTAATGTACGGTAGCACATGCGCAGATATGCAGGTAGACGTAATGGGGGAGTGTCTGAGTAGTAAAGCATGTTGTCGGTGTAAGATTAGTATTTCTGGCAAAGAGATTGCACACTGTATAGCAGTTAAAATCACACCGAGTTGCTGCCTCAGCGAGAAATGGCGAATAATCAATCTGTTAGACGACATCTGGATGCTTTTACCCGAGGTCGAATCATTGGGAAGTTGGAGGAAGGTCGCAGTGTGACAAGTGTGGCTGCAGAGTCCGGAATTGCTCACAGCATCGTTTCACGACTTTGGAGACAATTTCAAACTACAGGAACAGCTATCCGGGGGTTCAGTAGTGGTCGTCCACGAGGAACCACACCCGCAGATGACCGGTATATTGCCTTACAGGCCAGAAGAAACAGGCGGCAGACAGCGGGAGAAATCGCTAGACACACGACACAGGCGACTGGACGACCGATATCGCGTTTTACCGTGGCCAGAAGACTGCACGGTGGTGCTCTGTTTGCACGACGCCCTGTACGGTGTGTACCTCTAACGCCTGCCCATCGCAGCTGTTCAGCATCCTCTCTCCACGGTGTCTCCAGACTCGAATCCGACCATCGCGGTGTTGCAGACAGATGCGTGACTCGTCAGTAAAGACAACTTCATTCCATTCTGCCACCCACATCCTTCTTTCATCGCACCAGTTCCGGCGGAAACGTCTGTGGTTCTGCGTCAAGGGTAGACGACAAAGCAATGGACGTCTTGCGGACAGACCCCTCTGCTGTAAACGGCGTCGAATGGTACGCGCAGACACTGAATGATGCATTAAAGACTCAATGTGCTGTGCTATGGTTCGTGATGTGACTGAGCGATCCATCACTGCAATGCGCACAATTTGCCTGTCCTCACGAGAAGTGGTGAACTGAGGCGGATGCGATCGACCACATCGGTCCGTCGTATCTTCCTGCATCCAACGTTCACATATCCGCATTATAGTTGTTTGGTTTCGTCCAACACGACTACCGATTTCCCTGAAAGATAATCCACAATCTCGGAAGGCCACTCTATCCTTCCTCTGTCGAACTCGGATACTTGATCCAAAACTGATCGCTGTTTTCTACGAGACGTAACTGATCGTTTTTTGAAAAAACCACAAGAAAAACACAATAGCCGTACTTGAAATCTTCGATATCTCCAAGTCTTAAATAGCGCTTTGAGGTGGCTCCCCAGGCGTGCGTGATGTGTGTCTGTGCTGAAATTCTAATCATTTCCATATCTCACCTCCGCTAATGCATGTTGTAAATTTCATGTTATTTGCGTGCTTCCTTCTGGGAGTTGCATTTACGGTGGCCAGCAGTGTACAATGTTCTTTTTCGATCTGACAATTTTATGATTCTGCTTTCCATGTTCTTAAAAAAAAACAGACACTTTTTGAAAATCACGTTTGCTGTAGGATTGACTGTCTTGCATAAAAACAGAAAAAGTCTTATTAATTAGAACTAGATCAATACTCTTATAAAATAAAAACCCTCCAGGAATTGTATGATTCTGCTTTAAATGTTCTTTGAGAAATCGACACTTTCTGGAAATTTTTTTTATTGTAGTTGGTCAAGCATAAAAGAAAAAAGCAGTAACTGTAGATAGGGTGTGAAATTAATTCATTTAAGAGTATTAAATAAATACTTTTGCAACTTTTTTTATGATAATGAAATATTTTGCGAATAAAAAAATATAAACTGTAATATATTCCAGTGTAGTACTCCGAAATCATTATAATAAGCTAAGACTGGGTTTTATCGCTTGGTGCATGTCACACTCACAACCAAAAGGCTTTCCAGTCCGCATTTGATCAGAATAAACACAAGCTATTTTGACATCAGATGTTAATCGTGCTTAATCCGTATTTCAACGTTTGATTTGATTGTAAATACTGTCTACATAGAAAATTATCACTGAAGTTCAGTTCAGTTCAGTTCCATACATTGATAACACTGTACATCTGGAGCTCTGGGTAGCACCGTATGCTCCGAAATGATTATTTGATTTATTTTCTTCAAATAGGATGCAAGGATAGGTCTTGATTATATTGTACAACTGTAAGCTTTGTTAACTTATGCTTCAACTGTGGTTGGTGAAAACTAGAGTATTTAGAATCTATTACTTGAAATTTTAAAATCAATTGGTTGTTTTTAAAAATTCTTCGACTTTTTGAATATGCTCTATTATATCACAATTCGCTATTGATGAATAAGACCATTCACTATGATTAGAGATAAAATTTTTCAACATTTTCAGTTGCGATTGATATTTGTTGCAGGTTAAAATAAAATGTTCACTAGTTTCTGGTACATGGCAATCTGAACATAATGGAGAATCTGTTTGTTTAAAAAGAAAATAAATATCATTTAATGGTAATTTCTTTGCCCGCAGCTTATTAATTAAAACTTCTGTATTTCAATTATTTTCTGCCTGTCTATTCCATTTTTTAAGATGAGAAATATAACTATAATTTTTATGTCTCTTGCTCTTTTTCCGTATTTCTTCGTTTTCACTTTTGTGTTGATTTTTTAAAAATGTATGTAGATCTTCCCAAGTAATCCAAGGAATAATATTCCAAGGATCTGGAGAGGCTTAAGCTAATTTATCTACTGCTTCATTAATTTCTATTCCCTTGTGAGCTGGTACCCAAATGAATGGAATTGATTGAGCTATTTGGAGACACTCGTGTAACGTTGAATTTAAATGTAATATTATCGTACTGGATTTTCTATTAATATTAAGGATACTTTTTAGAACTGAAAAGCTGTTCATCAGGATGACATAGTTTTCTGTTTCTGAAACCCAATTTTTTAACGCAGTCCATAAGGCGATAGCTTCCGCTGTAAAAATGGAAATCATTTCTTTCAGTATGTAATTTTGTCTAACTTTCTTCTTGGGGATTTAAATTCCTATTGATGTTTGATTTGTATTTTTAAAACCATCTGTAGCAATTATAATACTGTTATTAAAGTTTGACTGGATATCATCATTAAACATATTTTACACTATGATATCTGGAAGATCTCTGTTTTGAAAAGGCAGTTCATGAGTATAGATGTTTATTTTGTGATTTTCATAGATTGGAGGAGGAAGGGTCCACTGAAGAAAATCTACTTTAGAAATACATAGTTCTTGGAGCAAGTTGATTGACTTTTGAATTGGATGCATATTGGATGCAATTTTTTTAACAAAGATTCTATTGTGTTCATCAAGGATGAAAATATTAAATTTAATTGAGTTATCATCGCGTTTAGTTCTGCCATAAAACGTTGTACAATTTGTTCCAATTTCATTTCAAATATGTTGTTATTTTCTTCCAATTTTAATTTTAATTCTTGAAACATTTTTTCTAGAGTTTCTATTTTCTCAGTTTGCTTATTATAAGTTATGGCCGAGAATGAAGTTTTTTTTCTCTATCGACTGCTTCGTTTCTCAAAATTTGTTGCTTATTTTTAATTTTTAAGATTTCGACTTCCTCTTGATTTTTTTTACAGCTTTTATCGTTGGTTTCATGCTTTTCTCCACATGAGCTACATTTTTTGTATTTATTTCTTTACACTCGTTTTCAGAGTGTTTTAGTGAGCAGACGCGGCACTTAATTGAGCTTCTACAAAATTTATTTATGTGACCAAATTTCCAACATTTAGTACATTGTTTAGGTTTTTCGAAAAAAAAGGCTAGTTCTAAACATTTCAAACCCTATTGATACTCTTTCGGGGATCCTGCATCCTATTTGGGTTACTTTAATTGTTTTGATAGGTTTGAATCCAGATTCTGTTTTTTTAGTGAAACGTTGAATGTCCAAAATTGCGTAATTGTTATTTTCTAGTTCCGATTTTATGTCATCTATTGTGTATTCCGTGTCAATTCCCTGCAAAATGTAACTACTACTTAGACCAATAAAGGATAATCTAGAACTTATTTTAAATACATTAATTTCTTAAATTTTTAATGCTTCTTTGGCTATCACTGAATATAACAAACTGACCATCTGTGGTTAAAGTTTCGTAAGAAACTAGTGAACACATCTTTGAAAGGTGGATATTAAATATTTCGAAAAAACACTGAACAAATTATCTTACTATTTCTTAAATTCTTGTTTGATCATCAGAAATCGTCGGTCAACAAAAAACCCTCGAGTAGCTGAATAATACATTGTTAATGTTCTCTTCCTCCTTCACGAACTCGTCCCCGAACTGCACGAGTTCCAGCTCAAGTGCCACTCAAATCCAATCGTATCGAACGTCTGATTCACGATAAATCTGTTGTTTCTCAAAGTCCTGATCACTTTGGAGTGATGTAGAAATTAGTAGAGGGGGGTGCCAGCACATGTGCATCGTTCTTGTAACTTGACCTTGCTACAAAAATCCGCGTTCCTTCACCAATAACTCATGCATTCCTCCACCTATGAGTGAAAAAGTACTCCTGGTCAGACTTCTAGGACCTAAAGCGCTGATTCTTCCACCACCCGAGACAAAATAACTTCCTTTTTGTTAAGCAAACGTTTAGTCTTTAGAATCAAACAAATTAAAAATATCAACAATGGTAGAATTGAAATATGTTTGACCACCGACGAAGATGTAGAAAAAGTGATCAAAGAACTTATCAATAATGCTGACTTTTTACAGGCTTCTCCTAACCAATCCAGCTCAACGTAAGCCACAGTTCATATTATTTGGCTTTTATTCATCATGCAACAAAGACTCTATTAACGAATCATTAATATGAAAAAATAATATTTTCGACTTTTGCAGCCTCGAGGTCAGTTTCTGTATGAAATCTAAATCTTCTAATAATTGGGTTATATCCGTAATTCCCAATCTCTACCCTATCATGAAAAATCCCGGCTGAATCATACCTGAATTTTGAAAGAATTCGAATCGACATATTTATATTTGTGATGTATTGCTCTACTTGTGGCACCTTGGGCTACACCAAGAACCATTGCTCCAATAAACAAGGTTGCTTCAGATGCGGCTCCACAGATAACCATGATCAAACTTCCTGATCTCCTCGTTAGATAAACTGCACAACTCAGAATGCATATTTAGATCTGGGTTTTCATAAAATCACGGATGCCTTGATAAAAAACTACCCAGTATTACTCCAATTTAAAAAACGTAAAATGGATCGCACCGATTTCGGACTTTAATCCTCTTTCGTTTACTTTCTGTCTCCTACTTTCTCACGCCCTGCAATGTTATTTATATGATCTACATAATTTACTTAGCGCAGCATACTGAAATTACTTATTTAACATCATTCCATGTTTAATTATTGAGCTGCATAATATGCGAATTAATTTGTTAAGATTATTTACCTTGCTCCACCTGAAGACCAGCATGTCTGAAACTAATTTTGGCTGATTTAATCAAAATATAACAAATAAATACTTATTGTTTTCGTATCGCTCACCTTCAAGCCCTTGGGGTTGCTTAAGAGCTCAGGAAGAACTCTCTATTAATTCAAGATCAGTATTCAAATTTTAACTATCAATGCCCCATTAAGTCAAATTTTTTTCTACTAAATCCTCAAACTGCGCTATTATTTGTTTAAATAAGCAAATTCCTTACTCTCCCACAATAAATCTAATTTCACGATCACTGTGTGCATGCATTTGAACAATTTGTTCATTATTTTAGTTAAAGATTATTTCCCCCTAATGATAATTTTAATGGCACTATTGGTGAATTGACTCCCACAGATGCATCTCAACAATAATTATCTCTTTACGGGGAACTTCAATGCAAGATCTCTCATCTAAATTTTATAATCATTGGATCCTATCCATCACAGTGCGACCTTAATAAACACTCCTACATTCACCTCTCTAAATGGTGAGGCCCCCTTGGCACCAGAACGCGAACCCAAGATTCGAATATTTCTGTCCCGATTTCGCAACCAGGAACATTCGGCAACCCTGTTCAACCCTATTAGTGCCCTTGTGAGTGAGTAAATAATGACGTCACGCTATTCAGTTGCACGAGAGTTTTCAAAGAAAACCTCGTAATTTTGAACCAAGGTCAAGTGTCGAGGAGGCACCTGAGCTGGCACCCTCCACCCCTCTTGAAATACATTTCATGCCGAACCAAAAGGAGGACTTTGAGCCTCAACAGATTTAAAGTGCAATGGACGCCTCCACTCGGCGGGTCTTCAACAGCACTGGGCTCGAACTCATGCCTTGAAGGCTACGAGTCCGTGAAATTGACCCCTATGCTACCAAGGCCACAAAATTATTTAAAGAAAAATAGGAAAAAATGATGAAAGAAGAAAGTTTTAAGTCATAATTCATACGAATAGTATAAAGTCGTGAAACTTGAAATATTTTTAAGGAATGCATCAAATTTCTCCTTTTAAAACAGCAATCTATCCTAAAGGGTATAACAATTATGAGGACACATTTTTCAGAAAACAGAAAATTTATTACAAATTCAGAATAAAAAAATTGTCAGCACTTTTTTATTTATTACTGGGAAGAGATGTTTTACGTAAAAGTCCAACTCATCCATAAAGTTTAAGCAACTTGTACTCTGAAAAGGAAAGCTTATTAAATGAACATTTTTAAAGAATGTTTGGAATCTCTTAAGGGCCTATAAAATTTTTATTTATCCATTTGAAGTTAAAACAACTACAAATTTTCCTACATGAATCACAGTATAATAATCATAGATGTTTTAGATTATTTAACTAATGTGTCGTTGCTATTTTTCAGTGGCACAAATTTAAACCAAATTTCGAATATTTAAAATTCGCCTTTAGGTAGTACTACTAAATTTTTGTGTACTTATTGCTTCCTGCAGTACATCAAGGTCTAGAATCCCTTTAAATTATCCTGCAAGAAGTTAACGCGGAAACAATAAGCTTTAAACCATAACGAGGTTTTTAATTTAATTTCATATTGTTGTTAATTAACTTAATCTAGAATCCCAATTCAATACAATTTAGTAACTCTTCAATGCCCATATTTTAGATTTTAACTTATTTTTCGGGAATGCTATTTTAAAGGTCACTAATTTCTTAACCAACCGGAAAAAGAAAAATTGTTCTAAATATAGGTTTCAATAAAATAAGTTATTTTCCAGCTCTGCTTTATTTTTGGCATCAATTCTACATACAGATAAATGTTCCGATTCCAATTTCGGTGTGGTTTCTAGATAAGCATTGTATTATTGTACAAATCAAAAAAATTTAAAGCGTAAAATCTTACAAGAACGCAAACTCGAATATTCTCCATGCCGTATGTTATATAAAATAGAATTTACTTTTTCATAAATTAAGTATTTTTTTTCACTTAGGAATTTAGCAAGAGGGCACAAAACAGAGTTTACAAATTGAAATATTTGAAAATTCATTTTAAAGAAATGTCTCGTGTTTGCGAACTATGCATGTCGTTATTCTCCAATCTGTGCTCTTAAAAGGACATTTACTTATTCATACCAAGGAAAAGACTCACTTTTGTGGAACCTGCAGCTAAGCTTTCTCACGAAGTGGTAATTTAAAACATTTACTCGTTCATACCAAGGAAAAGACTCACTTTTGCAGAATCTGTAACAAGGCTTCCTCTCGAAAAGTTAATTTAATTTCCCATTTGTTTATTCATTCCAAAGAAATTTATGTTTGTAAAACGTCAACATAGCTTTTTCTCAAAAGAGTAATTTAAGAGCGCATTTGTTTATCCATACCATGGAAAAGCCTCATATTTGTGAGGTATGCAACAAAGCTTTCTCTCACCATTTTAACTTAAAGCAACATTTTCGTATCCATACCAAGGAAAAGCCTCATGTTTGTGAAGTATGCAACAAAGCTTTCTCTCTTAGTGGTAATTTGAAAAAGCATTTATGTATCCATCATAAGGAAAAGCCTCATGTTTGTGAAGTATGCAACAAGGCTTTCATTCAAAAGGGTCATTTAACTTCCCATTTGCTTATCCATACCAAGGAAAAGCCTCATGTTTGTGAAATGTGTAACAAAGCTTTTTCTGAGAGTGGTAATTTGAAAAAGCATTTACGTATTCATACCAAGGAAAAGCCTCATGTTTGTGAAATGTGCAACAAAGCTTTTTCTCTGAGTGGTAATTTGAAACAGCATTTACGTATTCATACCAATGAAAAGCCTCACGTTTGTGAAGTATGCAGCAAAGCTTTCTCTCACCATTTAACCTTAAAAAACCATTTACGCATTCATACTAAGGAAAAGCCTCATGTTTGTGAAGTATGCAACAAAGCTTTTTCTCATAGTGGTAGTTTGAAAAAGCATTTGCGTATTCATACCAAGGAAAAGCCTCATGTTTGTGAAATGTGCAACAAAGCTTTTTCTGAGAGTGGTAATTTGAAACAGCATTTACGTATTCATACCAATGAAAAGCCTCACGTTTGTGAAGTATGCAACAAAGCTTTCTCTCACCGTTTAACCTTAAAAAACCATTTACGTATTCATACTAAGGAAAAGCCTCATGTTTGTGAAATGTGCAACAAAGCTTTTTCTCAGAGTGGTAATTTGAAACAGCATTTACGTATTCATACCAATGAAAAGCCTCACGTTTGTGAAGTATGCAACAAAGCTTTCTCTCACCGTTTAACCTTAAAAATACATTTGCGTATTCATACCAAG
>BMAO01023229.1:0-26060 GCA_019973975.1 Trichonephila clavata | reverse complement strand
ATCCATTTAGTAGACGGCGACTGAAAGAAATGGCGTTTGTTGAACAGAGAATAATGTCAAATTTTGTGTTGGCTTGGAAAAGAATATTACGGAGACTTACTAAATGTTGAAGCATGTTTAAGGCGGAGATACATTATCGCGAACTCAAGATTTTGAGTGGCATCGACGTTTCAGAGAAGGCAGGAAAATAGTCACAGACGACGAACGCTGTGGACGTTCACAGACTACCCGCACCGAAGAAAACATTAAAACGTTTTCTGCGGCGGGGCGTAAGAACATGCTTTAAACAATGACAGGGTAAAAATGAAAAAAAAAACTGTTTAGTCACATTCTTCTTACTCCCCTGATTTTGCTGCCTGAAACTTCAGAATATTCCTTGAACTGGTACGTCACTTGCAGGTTCGTCGATTTCAATCTGCAGATGAAGTTAAAAGCGCAGCATAGGATTAATTAAAGAACATGACAAATAGTGGATTCCCGAAATGTTTCGATGAACTTTACAAGCGATGGCCAAAGTGTACTGTTGCTCAAGGGTCTTATTTCGAAGGAGGATGTGATTCATCAACTCAACTGGTAATATTTTCTTAAGTTTTAACTCAGCCCGGGAACTTTTAAATCCTACTATGTATATACAAATATATACGAAGGCTGTTCAGAAAGTATCGATACTGAATTTATTCTATTTATTCGAGAAAACCCCAGCGGAGGGACTGTGCGCATCATGCACGCGCATATTTCACATTGTCTCACAAAATTCGGCAGGTCTGTACAGCGCGCCGTTCAGTCACACTGACTTCTTTCACGTGGGGTGTTTGCGTGCGTTCGTCGAAAAAGAAAATGTGTGAAAACACGGATTAGCGAATCTGTATCAAGTTTTGCTTAAGTTCGTAAAATGGGCACCAAAACCTACGAGATGATGAAAACAACATTTGGAGATGAGGCAATGAGTCGTGCTCGGTTTTCTAGTGGTTCCGGCGATTCAAGGAGGGTCGTCAATCAGTGAACAGTGATCCCATTCTGGACGCCCATCCACCTCTCGCAATGAGGACAAGATTGCACAAGTGAAGGCAGTGGTGCTGATTTTTCCCTTTCCCAAGATCAAGAACACCTTAAAAGGACACCGGTTCAGGACATTGAAACCATAAAACAGAATTCGACACAGCAGCTTCAGGCCATCCCAAAGTCTGAGTTCCAGAAATGTTTCGAGGACTGGAAACATCGTTGGCCAAGTGTGTTACTGCCAATGGAGCATATTTCGAAGGAGATTGACTCAAACATGTTTATGTATGTATGTTTTTGCATAATAAATTCAGTCTCGATACTTTTTGAACAGCCCTCGTATATACCATGTGTTTCAAAAGTCACGCACATCAACCTTCGTGGTTGAGTTTTAAAGACAGATGAATTATGCTAACTAACAGAATAAATGACAAATAAAGATTGAACGATTATCTTTATTATTAGGTGTCAGACATAGTCAAATCACAGTAAATGATCAAAATAATGTCCATTTTCCTGGACAAGCAATCGAACTATTTTTACCAGATTAGTCGATACTTTACGAAGTGTGTGTGAATTAATGTCCGATATTGCATGAAAGATATTACTTTTAACTTCATCAAGTAACTGGGGATTATTTCTGAAGACGACATTTTGAAGATATTCCCAAAAGAAAAAATCCGGAATTGACAAAGCCGGTGAACGTGGTGGCTAAAGTTCTTTGGAAATGACACGATCATCGAGAAATTCAGTTAAAACTTCCATACTTTCCCCTGATGTGGGACACTTTGCGCCGTCTTGCTGCAACCAAGTCTACGCTTCATCACTGTTTAGCAAGAATATGAATTGCGTATTGATGTTTATGTAGACGGTCGAATCAACAGTACTACCGAAGAAAAGTGGCCCCTCAATTCGACGACACTACACAGCATACCACACACCAAATTTTTCATCATGCAAAATCCATTCCTGAATAATGTGTGGATTTATGGTGGACCTATATAGGCTCTTTTGGCTGTTCACATATCCATGCAAATTGAACCCCGCCTCATTTGTAAGCAAAACGTTATCCGGTTTACGGATGTCATATGTATTTAGGAAAGAACGAAACCATCTGCAGAAATGCAACTTTTTCTCAAAATCGGGAGGCGTCATTTCATGGACAACGTGTATTTTAAACGGTCGGAAGTTTAATTCGCATGCTGTTCTCCATGTTGATGAATATAACATTCCCAGCTGCACAGCGAGTTTTCGACTACTTTTCATCGGACTTTTTTGTAAGGCGGTCTCCATATCTGCCACTTTCGTTTTCACTATGGACGCTCTACGCGATCGTTTTCTGTGTGCAACCGATCCTGTGTCACGGAACCGTTACATTGTTCCCCAAATGCATCGCTGATGCATTTGGGGCTGTTTCACCTGGATATTTCTGCTGAAATATATTTATCACGCGGCAATGAGATTTTGTAGCGAAATAGAATTCTACGATGGTTATTCTTTGCTCTTGGGAAAATATCATACACCTCCCGTTGCGCTCAACTGACTACAACTGAGAAGTATTTTGAAAAAGATCGGAGCTAAGTTCAAAACTTTTTATGATGGGACCCCTGCTGCCATCTAGTGACAGAAATCTTATCCAACCTTTTGGTTTTTAAGGAACACAGATTACTATGTGGATGTGCGTGACTTTTGAAACACACGGTATATATATACGAGTATTTTTTAAAATTAAAAAGACGTACTAATAACCAAAAACTGATCATAATTGAATACAAAAGACTTTCTCTGTTTAATAGAAATAAAAATACATATGAAGCAGATGTAAAAAAATTAAAAATAAATTCTCTCTCTGATAAACATTGCATGCTGAAGAACATTTTTAAGCTGGATTGAACCAGCTTTTAAGGGCTGGGTCAACCTTCTTTCTTTTGTTTACAGTACTGCTCAAGAAATGAATTTACAAGAGTCATAAAATGGATCTATACCCAATTTTGAAGAAAAGAGGAGACTAAAACATAATTAGAACTGATAACAAATTCGAGAACATTTCAGAAATACATCTGTAACCCCGTCTACACACATATAAAAACCAAGGAGATTATAAAACGGTACAAAAACAGCTTAATGGTATGGAACTAATTAAGAGAAAGTAGATACGTGGGGTTTAGTGAAATAATGCTTAGCAAAGCGACAATTAAAGAGAAAGAATGTATATCATTCGAAACTGTTCCTATTTTTTTTAAAGTAAAAATATTTTTAACCAAGAGTCATTTTTTTTCCTAAAACACTTAGAATACTAAAAAAAAATCCATTCGATCTAATAAAGAAATTCAGAGGAGATTATTTCGAAAAAAAAAAGCTTAATTCATGCTCGAATTTTCATAATATATTTACTTCATCAATTGTAAACAATAAGCAAATGTGCTTAAAATAAAAGCTAAAAATAAATCATAATAAAACTGTTTTCTTAAAATCTAAATCTCTAAAGAAAAAAATATGTTATAAATCTCTTTTGTTATTATTTTTTTACAAATGTTTATTTCAAATGCTTAAAGAATTATTCTAATTGTTCTTTTCATATTTACCAAATATTTTAAGCTTCGGAATGTATTAAGAACATTGTCGAATTGAAAGAAAAAAACATATTTTATCACATTTGTGTCTTAAAAGAGATTCGAATTTTATTAGAAAGATGGAAAAGAGTACAAAAACAGGCTTTATATCCCAAAAGAGATTACATCGAAAAGAATATATGCTAAGCCTTTTATGTAAAAATTCATCATAAAACAAACATATTACATCGAAATTATTTTCTTTGGTTAATTACGGGAGAGAAATATACATTGTAAACATACAATTAATTAGCAAAATAAACGTAAAACTCATTATAAAGAAACAGTTTTCAATTGTGTTTAATCCTCTAATGTAAAAGAACAAATCCTATCCATTAAAAATTCAGAAGCAAAACTGACTTCGATGCAAAAATTAGTTGCAAAAACTCCTTCTGCTTCCAACAGAAATGAATAAACTTTTATTAAATCCACAATTTTTCGTTTCTAATGGAAAATCAACTAAACCCGTCATAGTAATTAATGCCATTTTTTATTCGAAGAAAGAATTTTCTTGATATTTAGGCTTAGCATCATTAGATACAAATGAGACTGTAGAATTTTTTTTCTTCTTCTTTTCAACGATTTGCAGCAATTGCCTGAAGATAATTTCTTCCGTGTACTGTTTATTTTTCTTCCAGTAAATTCCTTCGTATAATGTTGCTTATTTTTTACTCTTTCTTTCTTTCTTCTTTTTCTTTAAAAGTTTTCAGCATACACAGTGAAAAAAAATGTTAATTGCTTCCTTAATGGTTCAAATGAATTCTCGAATACAATACATTCGTACGTTTATTTTATTTAATACTTTTTTTTTCTTCAAAAACTGTCAGCCAATTCTCGAACTCAACTCTGAAGGGATGAAATTAGTTAGTTTCATTAGCATTTCTAAAATTGCCTTGCTTTTCATTCTGCATGGTTTAGTATTGAAAAGCTGCATAAAAAAATAAGAATTGGCTCAGTTGATTTGTGACACCATAACGTGCATAAGTGCTGAGTTAGCGAAGTCTGCAGTATTTTCTATCTTGACATATTCTGTTTTTAATGATGATGTGTTACAAATTACAAGGACCTAAGATTATGAAAATTTATATGTAATGCTAATTAACATTCGAGCGTTACATTTTCGAAAATGGGTGGCATTCGTTTTTGACATCCCGACTTTTAAACAGGAAAATGACAAATTGCCATAATTCGATGCTGGAGATAATTTCTAAGCAAAAAAAGATAAAATATGTTTATCATGAATGTATATAAAAGGCGCAATAAAGTTTTTTAATTTTATTTCGATGGAATTGAATTAAATAAATTTCTGCTAAGTTTATCTATCTATATATATTTTTAGAAAATTCATCGGAATCTAAAATATAGGATTTTAAAATAGTTTGATGTTGCCTGTGAATTGTTATACAGTAGAACGTCGTTTATCCGAACGTTTATTATATGAAACGTCAAATATCCGAACCAAAGTCCGGATACGTTTTTGAACAGTGAAATGCTAAACACTTGTTCCCTATGAGGTCAAGAGTGACCGGAAAACCCAAGGTGAGGGATATTGCGGGAATTTTAGTTGTGTGATTTGGTAAACATCTGCGCGGAATATTAGGCCAGTTTGTAAGGGGCCATGCGTGCTCTTTTGATGAGTTTAGTTGATGTATAAATTTGGATAGCATGCGATGCAGAAGACTGTGGATTTCAAATGCTAAATAATAACGAGATAGTGACTTCCGTGCAAGAAGAATCCGACCCTGTCGACGATGAAACGGATGAAGACGAGGACAACAACAGCAACAACGAAAGTAGCAAGGGTCCATCAAATGCTGACGTGTTTCTGCGTTAGAGACAGCTATGGAGTGGTAAGTGGTACGAACAATCATCAGAGTGCTGTCTTACTCAACTACTGCTGCTCAAGAGAATCAGAGACCTTGCAGTGGAAAAACGAAGGTGTACAATGAAAATGAGTGATTATTTTCCACAACCAAGGTAAAATTACGACGTTTGGCACCTATTTGGCTTTTTCTTCAAGCACGTTGCCCGCATGTGAAGATTTTCAATATTCGTATAGTGTCCGGTTACATATACTGCATGGATTGCAGTCGGCTTTCGGTTATCCGAACAATCGCGTATCCGAACGGTGTCCGGTCCCAATTGATTCGGATAAACGACGTTCTACTGTTTATGACTTTATGTAAAACCGTAGTGAAGGGATCGACAATTTATGGCATCCGTGCCAAATTTGGCATACGGTACAATTATTAGTAGCACTCAAGACCTTTCAACAACTTAGTCAATTTTTGAGTAAAGTTGGCAAGTTTGAAACGGAGCTTGTTGAACTAACATCTTAAGAATTATTGAAATGAAAATTTACAGAAATATTAAAAAATTTAGAAGGTAAATCTAACTATACATCTAATTTCTGGAGATATTCAATTGTTTGAAAAGAAAATTCCTCAAATTAAGCTTTCTGCTTTTGGTTCTGCATATCTATGTGAATAAATCTTTTCTCATATGAAAAGTATTTTGATTCTGCAAAGAAAATGCTTAACCGCTTAAGTGCCACGAGCGTGTATACACGTCCAGATTAGCTTGTGAGTTTAGTGCCCCGGACGTATATACTCGTCTTTCCAAATGACGACTTTTTACATTGTACTGCTCTGTTTAAAACTAGTCCTATGGCTTTGGAATACAATAAAACTACATTGACAATATTTACTAATAATGTACTCATTTCGGGGAAGAGATATGGAAAAAATTTGAAAGGGAATATTCCAAGAACACTGGACTTCATAGCTAAGCAGTATTTCTTGTTTTTTCGCTCCCTTTTTCTATCCCAATAACCTTTCGAGTTAACGCGTTTTTAAGTAAGACATCCCCTTCTCCCCCCCCCCCAAAAGAATATAGAACATTTTCCAAGGTCCTCTAAAATGACCTTCTTTGCTGATGAGAAACTTATTAGTTATAAGTTAATCGACGTCATTTTTGTGCAACTTGTAATCTGGTAATAACCGACTACACACTGGATTCTAGTCAATCTTTTCAACGAGATTTGCATTAATTTTGAAATCATATGCGTAAAATATCTGTTACTCAGTCCATAACTCCTTATAGCTGTTACTCTCGGTTAGTAGCTCTTTATAGCTCTTACCTTTAATCGGTAACTCCTCAGTGATTGGCTACGGTTTTCTAAGATAAAAAATACCGAATAATGGGGAGTATTAAGCGCATCAGCGTATAATGTACATCTATACATTCAAGCTGCAATTTTAAATTTTTAGGTATGTTTTGCCGTATAATGTGCAAGCCCTTTTTTCGAAGAAATCCAAAATGTACAAGCTGCAGTGTTTTTTGAAGTTATTTATTCAAAGTATTATATCCAGTTTTTTTACTCATTTGTATACTTGTAGAGCTCTAAAAAGAGGTATTAGAAAATATCTGGATGTCATGAAGAGAAAAAAAAGTTACAAGAAGAGGCCAAATGCCCCTAGCCAGTCTAGAAATAGTGCGTGGGAACGGATAATAAAAAAAATGGAATGAAATTAAACCTGAAATAATTCTTCAGTCAGTTAAAGAAAAGTGGTATATCTAACAATGTAGATGGAACGGAAGATGATTATTTATTTATGGATCTGATTAAAAGTGATGGAGATGAAGATGAAACAGAATTCGATTATGTGTCTGAAGACGTAACGGAACACGAATTTGGTGAAATTTCATTTTATCCAAAAATGGAAGATCATAAAGTATGTAATCTTCTTTAAATAAACAGTATTCATACACATGTATTAATTTAATTTTTTAATGCTCATCTTCATTTTTAAAGGTATAATTTTTATATCCGGCGCATAGCACGTACCCGCAAATTTCGATCGTATTCTTTGTGCTAAAAGTGCTCGTTATACCCGGACTATATGTTCAAATGTATATGTAGGGGAAATTAAGAGAATTAGGTTATATACTCAAAATCATAATAAGAGAGAACTTCCGGTATTTTAAAATCAAATTAAATATTGGTGTCCATGTTTAGTTAATTAATATGGACAAGTGTTTAATAGCCATACAAATATATTCTTCAATTGAGCAATCCATATTTTGTTAAGAGAACGTCTATTGCATTTACAAATAAACTTTGGATGAGTTTCGGTCTAGGTGACTTTAAAACCCTATGCCAAATATTGACAGCTAATTTGTAATTGGATAATATTGAGAGTTTTGGAATATTTGATTTCGATAAATATTTTAGAAATATTTGTCTAATGCGAATTCAACGCAGAAGGAATTGCACTAAATTCTGAATTATTCTGATTCCATACATAAATGAGAAAAATAATTCTTCTATTTTTAAAACGTGTAAGAAAATTATAAATAAAAAAGTATTGAAAACCATTTCTATTTATTCACTTGAGCACTTTAACTAAAAAAAAAGGAAGTAAAATGTTTAATCGATTACTCTCTTTATATTTTTTGAACATGAAATTCAGAACTTCAATTGGAAGGATAGGAATATAAAAAATAATACCTGAAGTGTTGAAATTCTTCAAAAATACGGAAAATTATGAAGCTTAGATTTTCGAGTGAATTTCTTTTAACAAAATATAATGCTTTTCATCGGAATCCAAATAAAAAAAGAGAATTTTGAGAACATTTCAAAACAGCACAACTCTTGACTTGTCATTGGGGCTTCGAGAGTTATCCCTTAAGTCGAGTATTTAAAAATATTTTATTTGGGTCAAAATAGTTCATCTTCTGTTATCTCATTTTATATTTAGCAGAGATAAAAGAAAATTTTTACAGTCAAAAATTCAAGATTTTGTTCTTAAATTCTGTCAAGTTTGAAAAAAAAAGTATATTTGTTTTCCCCTAAAAGAATGTTTCCTACGAAATCTATCAATAATTTATTTAGGTTTTCATTGTTTTTGTGTTCTTCGAGCACATTTTTGAACAGTTCGATATTTTTTTCCAATTGATTTTTTTCTTTATATTCCTGTCAATGTTTACTTATATCACTGATATCACTTAATTCTTAGGTCTATTGTTAAGGTATCCGACTACCCTAAAACTGTGAATTTTGCTAAAAATTGACAATTTTTTTATGATTTTATTTTATAGGCCATCTTATTTGCTTTATAAAAATACCAAGTTTATGATTTTCCGTTCTCTAGAACAAAAACTACAAATGTTTTAGTAAAAGCAGATGCTATTACCTTAACCAAGATGTCTTACTTTAAAGCGCGTTTTACTCGATTTGTGATTTTTTGAAAATAATCAAACAGGGTCAGTGATTGATAAATCTGAAAGTTAAAACAATTGTACTATTGTACAGAACTTACAGAAGAAATTTCAGTTAATTATGTTAAAAACTTTTTTTAGCAATCGAACATTTGCTTATAAACCTTTGGTACAGAATGGACCGCGTTTATGCTATTTTTTGTCAATTTTTACCTTTTTTTTCCCATTTTAGTAACAATAATTTATTTTTCTCTTATTCATTTTAGCACATTTTTCTTAAAATGCACTAAACAGATATAAAAATAACAAAAAAATCCCCATATCTCCTTTTTAAAAAAAAAAAAAAAAGGATGTTGCAACCAGTCGGATACCTTAAGAAGTTTTGAATATGTTTTGTACTTTGGAAGCGAATGAGCAAAATTCTAAGTTTTATTTTTTGATTGCCCATACATTTAAAAGAATAACAATTAATAAATTTGTTTAAAAAAACATTCTTAAAATTATTTCAAAATACAAAAAAAAAGTAGCTTGGGAAGAATTTTTTTACAATATTGCTAAATAATTCGTTCCTGTGTAGGTAATTTTATTCTAGAACCCTCAACGACCAGCTGTTGTTGATGGCGAATCACCCTAGTAACCTTGGCTACTGGGGGTAGTGATTTGATCTGTCCAAATTCATGTCTGATGTGCACACGTCAGACAACTAGGACGAAAGAAGATTACTGCTTTGTATTGTTTGACTTAAGAAAGAAGGGGTCACTGCATATCCCTTTCCTAGAGAAGAAGGTTGTTTTTGCTGTTGATGAACTTCCAGAGCTACATTTAAATTGTTTTTCTAGCCATTACTGCAATTGATATAGTCATTCTCAGTAAGTTTTGAGTCTCGAGGGAACATTTTCCCGTTGATGTGGTAGGCACTTTCTAGTTGAAACGATGGGTCAGGTTACTGCATTTGCAAATACTACTTGAATCCCTAGCCGTGATTTATTTGGAATTATTTTAGTGAAACTCACGATGTACAAGAGGGATGACCCATAGAGACCTTTGTGACGCATCTATCCGCGTCCTTTCTTTAACATAAACCCCTTGGGAAATCTTTGGGCTGTCAATTCGAGTTTACTCTCAACCAAACCTCTGAAGAAGCAAACATGATTATTCAGATTATGTTGGATATATATAGTCTGGGTTTTATAGCTAGCGATATTGAGATATAGAGATTGTGAGGAGGATGGATTGCTACCGATCAGGTATTATTCTATTTTATAGAGCGTTTGAGAGATTAGATACTTAAGAGAATTAAAGTGGCGATTGGTCGCTATAGTTAAATTATAGCTCAGATATTTAGGGCAGGGATTGATCCTGATAAAGTAGGATTGATATTTAAAAGTCTTCCCATAATTCCCGCATCTCGTTGTTTACTCTCATATCACTCAGATTGGGAACATATCTTCTCGTTTAAATTATTAGATTTGTGTTGATAATTTGTATGTTCAATGAATAGATTGGTTAACTGACTTATCTAGTCACCCTTTCCTCTTGTTCCACATCTCTAGGCGGGGCTGAGAGAAGATCTCAGCCCTTATACCTTGCCTGTGGTTCGGGGGTAGTGGGAATTAAAGTCATGTAAAATTTGCAAAGTTTGGTTTACCAGAATGCCTTTAGAAAATCATAACTATCAATATTTTAGGGAATTAGAAAATTTGGTACATACCGTTGGCTAATTTCACCAAGCAAAAAGACATGGCTATTAAAATTGTTACCAAATGCTGTCTCCATTATTAATATTGAGCTAGAAAGCGCATGAACTTTTTTGTATTATTGGTAACATTTCGCGGCATTTGGCAACGTTTTAAGTTGGATGAAATTAGTTGTGGTATATATATAATAACACATATATAATATTCCGAAATTACTTAACTTTCCCAAATGTTCTCTTTGCACTGAATGTATTTTTTATGTACACTAAAAAAGAATAAGGCTCAGATAAATTATAAGAGTATTGGACATCAAACATTTTCAATAAATTTTCATTAATTTTTATATCCCGAAATAAATATAAAACATTATGAAAAATAAAAACTCTTGCCAAGAATTTTTTTTTTTTGAACCAGACACGAACTTTTAAATATTTTTCAAAAAATGAAAAATTTATCTATTAAATAATTAAAACATGCAATGCAATTTGTAGAAATTATAATCAATACAGGTAAATAAAATTTCATGATTTAAAATATTATCATCACGACATTCACGAATAAAAATTTCTATGGACTTGAAATTACTTTTCCCATATATAGGGAAAACTTCAGAGAAAAACCTTAAATGAAAGCATAAAATCTTTTTTATCTAGTGAAAGTAGACAGTAATTTAAAAAGAATATGAATATATGCACACCACACATTGATTATTTCAAAAACAAAAAAGAAAATTTCTTCCATTCGTTTTTTTTTTCCAAAAAATATGACTATAATTTTAAATAACATTTTTTTCGATACTAAATGCACTATATGCTCTTTTTTCAAAGTTTATTTCCCGCTTATAATTTTTTTGTACAATATTCGATCTTTGTAGCTTCATCATCTGGGAAACTTCAAAGCTAACTATGTTCAGTTCCATTCAAATAGCCATGGTTTAAATAGGAGTTTCTTGAACTGGGGGACCTGATAACTCTATGAGGGGTGTGCGAGCATATTGAAAACTCGAAAACAAAAAATTATTTTTAAAAAAAAATGATCGATTTATTGAAAGTAAACAAACTAAAACTTTCTGACATAAAAGAATAAAATACACATTTACACTGATATAAAACACTTATAAATGTATCAGTACTGTGCATGATGTACTTTATAATTAATTTAGAAAACTATGTAAAGGTATCCGACTACCCTAAAATTATGAATTTTGCCAAAAATTGACAAATTTTGTTTATGATTTTACTTTATACGCCATCTTGTTAGCTTTATAAAAAATATCAAGTTTATTATTTTCCGTTCATTAGAACAAAAACTACAAGTGTTTCAGTAAAAGCAGATGTCATTACTTTAAGCAAGATATGCCATACTTTAAAACGCGTTTTATTCGAAATATGTTTGTTTTTTTTAAATACTCAAACGGGGCCAGCGATTTCTAAAAAAGTTTTGAAAACAATTAATTGAAATTTTTTCTGTAAGTTCTGTATAATAATAGAATTGTTTTAACCTTCAGATTTATCAATCTCTGTTATATTACAAAATTTACAATTCCTTATGTGAATATTACACCTATTTTTTAAGCAATTTCATATAATAACTGAGATAAAGGGCTCTAGTTTTTGTAAAAAAGAAAATATCTCTTATCCTGAAGGTCATTTCAAAAATGAATAACATAGCAACACAATTAGAATGAAAAAAAAAATTGAAAATTTTTTCATAAACTTTTGGTACAGAATGGGCCGCGTTTATGCTATTTTTTCCGATTTTTTCCCATTTTTTAGAAATTACAATTTCTTTTTCTCTTCTTAATTTTAGCACATTTTTCTTAAAATGTACTAAACAAATCTAAAAATAAGAAAAAAATCCCCATATCTCCATTTTTTAAAAAAAAAAAATTGTCGCAACCAGTCGGATACCTTAAGAACAATTTAATAATTACCAGCGGGCCGTGGGTAGCCTAGTGGTTAGAGCATCGGACTCCAGACCGGAGGACCTGGGTTCGATGCCACTAAATACCACCGAGTACACACGGAGTACGTGCTCGTTAAATCAGTGGGTCCGAAAGTCTTGTGGGCGGTCGCAGCAGAAACCACGAGTGCAGGGGGCTGGAGAATATTTCCCTCCCCTTCATTTCCATGCCAAAATTGTGGAGGTGGAGATAGGTGGTTTCGCCATCTATCGTTAAGAAGTCCAACCTGTCTCACAGGCTATGGCAACTTTCATTTCTTCCCTTCGGGAAGAACACGACAACAACAACAATAATTACCAGTGATCCCAAGGACTTGTCATACATAAAATTGAACACAAAAATTAACTCTTATTTTAATAATTTGTACTTTTTTTGTTAATCCTTTAACTGCTGATTAAAAGTAACGCAATTCGCTCCCTAATGCACCATACGCTGCGTTATAGACCTACCTCTTGTTTTAAAAAGGGAAAAGACTTAAACTTCTAAAGCGAAATCATACTTATCTTTTACACCCTAATACCCTCTCCCTTTTCGGAGTCAATTTTCACAAAACTCATTTTTAGTTGATCCCTATTCAACAAAATAAAGATGCTAAAAAGATTCCAAATTTATAAATTTAAAAGATCAAAATTCGGATTTGATATATATGCAACGGCCTTATGAAACCTTTTGGAAGTGAATTTTAATAAAATTCCTTCTTCACGGTACTCTACTCTATAAAAGAAACATGTCTGCCAAATTTCATACCTGTACTTCTATTAGAACAAAAATGGAAATGTTTTCCAAAAACGCCCTCTTTCGATTCCGAATTCCACAAAACCTTTTTTTAGTGGATCTCTATTCAACAAAAGAAACATGCTTGCGAAATTTCCAGTATGGGGGTGTAATTTTTCAAAAAAAGGGACTTTATGTATAACTGCCCCATACCCTTATAGCAAGTCAATTTCTTCAAAACACTTTTTAGCGGATCTCCCTTCAAGAAAAGGAACAAGCTTGCAAATTTTCAAGTCAATAGATCCAGTAGTTTCAGAGATCGCGTGAGGATGAAGTGATTGAGTCGCTTTTCTTCTATATACAGATGATAAATGTATAATGAACACCTTAACACCGATTTAAAGGTACGCGATTCTCTCTCAGTACCCTCTTTTTCACACAGGCGCGCGTATGAGGTGTATTGGCAGGGAATAAATGACACAAATAGTTAAAATAAGTAAATTTTTCACAAGCAACACACACTGTCAAGGTCATATTATTGCATTCAAAAGCCTTTACGGTAGTTTTATTGACATCAGCGCAAAGAAAAAATCGTATTTCGCAAAGACTTATATATACGTCTGGGACATTTAGCGCATAGTTTGAGGGAGACGGATTTATACCCCGATTTCACTTAAGGGTGTATGGAATTATTATTCCTTCTTCCCTCTAACCCGGCTAGATGTGTAGGAGGAACTAAATGATCAGACGACATGATGAACTTTAATTATTTATTCGTCTCTATATTTAACACAGACACAAATCACACTCTTATTAAGATAAATGTGGTCAATTAGAGCACGAAGGTAAGACAAGAGAGCGTGGGGACAATATAAACGATCATGAGAATCTATCCTTACTATAACTTAAACAAAGCTTGATTTAAGAAGCTTGTTAATTATTTAACTATCTAACTTCTATTTAAACTAAGATTACAGTACCTGAATTCTTGCAATCTTGTTCACTATTCGACGTGGCTTTGTACAGTAATAGTTGACTTAAGAACTTCTTCGAGATTCCACCTTCACGCGTAGTACACAGTTTACGTACTACTGCCCGATTGCTAGTTTCTCATTAATTCACTTTACATCCGGGTTATCCTCACTTCACCAATCTTTAATTCTCACTTCACTGACTCTTAAAACTCGCGAATACAGAATATTTATATTAATGGAAATTTGCATAATCAAGTTTTCCTGTCCTCGGTGAAAGTTGGTTGAAAGAATGCTTGCTCTAAAGAAATCTTCAAGGAGTTAGTGAAATGACGCGTATAGATCCGTCACAAGGGTAAAAAGTGAGTTTCTACCAGGCCCATAAATGATCTTAAATTACAATATTCGTCAAAACTATGCATTATTTCGAATGCAAACCATTACTGGAAGTATCGCACACTGTTCCATTTGTCTATTTTATTGAGAACCTCTAGAATTTACTTCATAACAGAAAACATTCCCATAGAGCCCCATCTATACATTAATAACAGACTCCCCTAGAAATAAACAAATCAAATAACAGATCAAGTATTCTAGGGCTAAATAAATATTACATGCAACCAAAGCACTCGCAGCGGCAGGAAATGTGATATTCTTCGCCGAGATCTGTCAAGGATTTTCCTCTTCATCTTTTACCAAAAAGAAATACCGGTATTTATATCCTAATCCTACGAAAAAATGAGTCTTCTTGCCCTAATACAATATGAATGAATCAGTATCCGATATCATCCGGTCTTTCTGTCCAACATTTGTTATCGTAGTTGTAATTGGAAACCGGTTCCATTAATATGTTAAATTATCTGCATTTTCACTTAGCGATAAATTGAATTCATTAATAAGTCAGTGCGTTCAGTCTCTTGTTAAGGTGATTAGTTATGCGTTTCCTCGTTTTTTTGTGCAAGTGGGAACATTAAGAAGGAGGTTATGCTGAGAATTTATGGAATATCATTCATTTAGTGTAAGCTAATTCTCGAATTAAAGACTTGTTTTAATGATGTCAATCTGTGAATTATTAATCATACACCTGGATTTGGAAGACACGTGATCTTTGAACTGGCAAATGGCAGAGAAGAATAGATATCGAATACTCAGTAAGAGATATAGACAATACGCTTATTGTCAGCAAATGAAATGATTTTCAAAGTTAAGAATGGATGCATGAGAATAAATATAAATTTATGCAGATATTGTTCAATAAAAAAACTCAGAAACATTCCTTCACAACGAAAAGAATATTAAAAAAGAAATAAACTATAGTTAAAAAAACTAAAAAACACCTCTTATAGTTAATCAAACTAAGTTGTAACTTAATCTTTTGGTCGCCAAAACTCGAAATGGGATCTGAAATTAGTCGCCAGATGCGAAATGGGATCCGAAAATAAGGTATCGTTAATCTTGATGATCCTGATCAGGACAATGAAACAAAATTATTAAATTATTGTATTGTCATTGGTCTTGGACAAGTGAGCAAAATTTCGAAATAATCTGTCCTTTTAAAGTGGGGAAAAATTGAGTTGAAAGATTCCGTTACATACAAGTGATGCTTATAAAAGAGTATTAAAAAAAAGAAATATGGACTCAATTCATGGCGGTCACATGACAAAGACAATCACGTGTTCTTCATTGAATACAAAACTGACATTAAATCAATTGTACTTGTATTGTTTATTATTAACTTCAAGAAATTTAAACTTCTTAATTACACTCATGTCCATAAATTAAGGATAATGAAGTTCAGGAAAAGAAAGAGACAGAAGCAAAACAAATTTGACTTATTTGTAAAGTCTATTTATTAAACAAAAGGTAAAGAGCAAAAAAGATGCTATATGTTTGACATAATTAATAAAAATAGCGATTTTTACACCCTGGAGACAATTTCAAAAAAGAACCTATTTACAAAAAACAGTATAACGTGGTTAGTATGATGGTTAATACGGAGTATGTCTCCCGGAAAATGCAATACAGGCCTTACAATGCCTACGCATGCTGAGTATCAAATTATCAATCTGATCTTGGGGAATATTACACCACTCATCAAGCAGTGCCCTCCGAAGTTCCGGTAGACAGGTGGGAGGGAGTTGACGGGCTGCAATTCGTCGGCCAAGCATATCCCACACATGCTCTATTGTTTCAAGTCCGGTGAGTATGCTGCTCAATCCATACGGGTAATATCCTCCGATTGAAGGCATTCGTCTGCAATGTTTGCACGGTGGGGACGGGCATTGTCATCCATAAACAGAAATTCAGCACCTGGGCGCCCCGAAACAAACGTACATGTTGTTTCAGAATGACATCCCGATAGATGTGGCCTGTCATCGTTACACTCTGAACATGCAGGTCAGTTCTGGAACGAAGAATAGTTCCTTCCCAAACGAGCCAACCTGCACCACCGTAACGGTGTCATTCAATGGTATTCTCTTGGTGGTAACAGGTACCTGGTGCTCTCCATATGAAAGTCCGGTGAGAA
Source organism: Trichonephila clavata (assembly GCA_019973975.1). NCBI lineage: Eukaryota > Metazoa > Arthropoda > Arachnida > Araneae > Nephilidae > Trichonephila > Trichonephila clavata. The sequence goes on along the minus strand of BMAO01023229.1, from coordinate 9,357 downwards.
TCAGACTGAAAACTAAACCTGGACTCGTCGGAAAACATCACACAAGACCACTGTTGCGGTGTCCACAATGCATGCTCTCTGCTCCAGGTTAATCGCAGGCGACAGTGAGTTGCGGTAAGGGGAACATATCTGACAGGCCTACGAGCATATAGACCAATGTGCCCTAAGCGTCTGCACACGGTCTGCCTTGAAACTGCCGTACCGGTAGCTGAAGAGAGCTGACGAGACAGGTCTGATGCTGTGCTCCGTCTGTTTCTTTTGGAAGTAGCTGCCAAATACCGGTCCTCAATCGGCGTTGTAACTCGGGGGTGACCTGTGCTGTAACATCTACTCACATTACCATCATCTTGGAATCGTTGCCAAAGCCTGGAGATGACACTCTGGGGATTCAAGTTCCTCGGATACTTCCAGCTGGGTACGTCCACATTCCAGTCGTCCGATAATTCTACCACGTAAAAAATCATCAAATGCTTCCTTTGTGCCATTACTTTGCGGTTATAGCACTGAAAGGCTTTTTAAAGCGCTTGTGAACAATCTTACTTCTTTGCCACCATTTCTTATATACCCCTCTATTACACTCTTGTCATTGTGACGTACAATCCGCGCCACCTGGTGGTTTCTCGTAATTTGTATATTCTTCTTCAAGATGTTTGTGATAATTCTACAGGTGAAATTTTTATTTTAGAGTACAATTTCTGAATTATCCTTAATTTATGGACATGAGTGTTGATAAAAATGTTCCGATGTCATCAAAAAAAAATTTCGAAACGATTTTAAAATTTAAAAACTAATTTATTTATGCATACTCTTGACAAATATTTACTTTTAAGATAAAGTTTCGGAGCAAAGAGAAAAAGTTGGCAACAACGAAGCGTTTGAACCGATTAGCTGGAAACAAATGATCGCTTTTATAGTGTGACTATGACGTCGCATGAAATTTTAAACTGATTGGCTAGAAACATGTGGTTGCCATTATCATTTGACTATGACATCACATGAATTTAGTCCATTTACATAATATTAAATCCAGTATGTAAAATAAAAATACTAAAACAAGGCATCTTTAGTTTCTAGTATTAGTTAGTTTTAGTTTATATTCTCTCACAAAAAGCAATTAAATGGCTATCAGTGATGGATATCATAATTTTTAACCAGGATCAAGAGATGAGGACGACTCCTGAGTCGATAACCTCCTTTCTGAGCTGCCACACCACTGCAATGAGAGGACAATGAACCGGGCCAGATCTAATTTAATGAGCATCAGTCCCTATATTGACAAAAGGGTCTTCATTGACAAAAGGTACTCATGAGATTCTGGAAACGAAGGCGTGAGCATGAACATCTGACTACTGTGGCCTTATGATACATTTCTGAAGTAAAGGAAAAGTTTCAATTGAATTACAGACTCAATTTTAAGCGATAGAGTGATTTATGATTGCAAATCGTAAATAATTACAATACGGGATTTTTAGAATATTTTCCCCTTGTTTATTGTTATTTTTCTTTTATCAATAATTTATTTCACTAACGGAACATGTTGTGAATTTTAAAAATTATTTCGATTCTTTTAAACTAATTATAAGTATTTTGCAAATATAATCATAGCACAAGGAGCATTTGAGTTAGTTGTAACGAAGCTTTCTTCAAAAAAATTTCTTAAAAAAATATTAAAATTGATTGAAACATCATAAGTATTGATAAACATTTGTATTTGATTGTAGAATTTGTGTTATAAATTATCTCTATATGTTTGATACATGTGCCAATTAGCCTCAACGTTCGTTTAAACTTTAAAATTCATTAAAAAAAAGGAAGAAAAATGATAAAGTAGTGCGGTTTGCAAAAAAAGGCTCATAAGAAAAGTGAAGTTTTTTAGTGGGAAAAATATTTTCAACTAAAAGAATTACCGGTGGAGGGCAATGAGACAATTTGGGACTATGTTTAGGACAAAAGTACACTCCATGAATTTTTTCTTCTGATAAAAACTGTGTTCAACATACCTTCAGAACTACAACTACGGACGGTGGTCATGCATTCTTTGAACTTTCACCAATCATTCTGTCCTCACCAAATGTAGTCAATATTAATCGTTTTAATGGATTGGTGTAGTATGGAGATGAAGTCATTCTGCATGAAGCTTATTTTAGTTTACGCATCTCTTTCATTTAAAGCGGGCATGACAAAAAATGTTTTTGCTGCTAAAAATAATCAGACTTCCTTGTGAGCCCTTTCTTGTAAACTGCATTTCTGTATCATTAATTCTTTATTTCTTAAGAATTTTTAAAATTTAAGCGAACTTTTGACTCACCTAGTGTATAAATTGTTGACAATTTTAAGCCAATTTTTAGAACACATCGGTATTTTACACGTTTTGCCATTTTAAACATAACTTGAATCATACATTAGATTTTTTCCATAGCCAGATTTGAATTCAGCAACACTAAATATATTGCCACATTTCAAGTTTTTCGTTTAATTTATATTCAACAAATTTATGTTGGAAAAAATTTAGTAGTCAAATAAGAATTAACTATATCTTAATTTCCTGATTTGATGGCAATTACTCTCTAAACTAATTCATACATTATGGATTGGTATGTTTTTCTTATTTTTATTTTGATTGCCGTTTTTATTTTTATTATATTTTCGTTTTACTCTTCTATTGTTGTATCAGATAGATCAGATCATTCTGTGGTGACCTGTAGCCACCCCTTACACTAATACCTTCCTGTCTATCTGAAAACCCGGCTGGATGTGTGGGCGGATTTAAATGATCAAAAGACATTATTCCAATTCAAACTGATTTATTGATGCTTATTAGTATATAAGATCAGACACAACATAATTCTAATTAAGAAAAATAAACTAGAGTGGAGTAAAGAAGTGGGATATCAATACAAGCGGATAATACTGAATTTTTCAACTGAATCTAGGAAAGCTTAAGCGCGCACAATTACAACTACGCCACACGATAATAATCTGATTTTCTTAATCAAAATCACTGACCTTATATTTTACTTCCATTCCTTCATGACGAACTTCAGGCACTTAATTTGGCTGGATGAATTGGTGAAGACTCCACGCTCCGTAATAATGAATTTCACTATTTTAAATCCGCTTCTCTTCGCGTACATCAACACGTATCAGGCTCTTTTCACTTGTCAACAACTACGTGTCGACTTCTCGATCTTTAATTCACTTGACTTCTCACTTCCTCTTACTTAGCTCCTTCAACTCGCAAAAACCAAATTTATATAATAGTTCTTATTTACATAAATCACGCCTGGCTCTCGGTGAAGATTGGTTGAAATAAATAAATTGCTTTAAAGGAAAAAAGAAGTAGTTAGTGAAAGACCGTAAAGATCCGTCACAATTCTGTTAAGTGTCACAGTACAAAAAGAAAACATCGAGGCCATAGAACATGTTTTAAGTTAGCGAACATATTTTATTCTGAAGGCTTTTTCATCTAAATCTGGATTTGTTTATTTATTTATTTTTGCAAGGCAAACTGTCTGTCTGAAATATATTGTTTCAATGAAAATTATTAATTATTTCTAGTATGTGACAATGTAATATTTATAGGATGTTTCGCAAAATGCAAGCCGTTTGCTACGATTTTATAGTTTATTTTTCATCGAAATATTCTATGAAGAAAATAATAAATAAAAAAAATAAAACAAAATAAATGCACTTCACCGACGTATTTCATTTGAATTGAAAGAAAGTTATAGATTCTGAAATGCCTTTTATTTAGAACTTTTGAATAGAAATCAAATACAGAAATCTTTGTACGTAAAATATTGCCCTTTGCCATTTTCAACAAAAAAAGGTTCTTCTTTTCCATTTAGAAACCCTTCTTTTCATATTTGCACCAGGGTAAAATTTTGAAATAAAAAAAAAAACAATAATACTCAAATATAAAATACCAGATAGGTTGCCAAATGTAAAAAGGAAAATCGACAAAATCTACTTTTTATTCATCAATACTTGTTTAAAAATGTATTTTGTTCGAATTTTTTTTCGTATCCATTACATCTTTACGGTGCAAAAATCCTTTGATGTATATCTCCAGAAGATTGTATCTGAAAACTATATCAAATAATCCCGCAATATTTCGTCATTATTTGAAGAATGCTTCTAGCGAACGTAAATCGGATAAAAAATACATTTCTTGCTAGAAATTTTGATTTTGTTTCATCATTTCGCTTCCATTCCCATTTTTATATATTTCTGTTGAATACAGTTCTTTCCAGAGAAAAGTGTTATGTAGAAAGTTACTAAAATATTCCGTTATCAAAAATCGTTGTATTAAAGTTTAAATAACTAAAGGCAGTTTGCTATTCTGAACTTTAGTGTGCAGAAATATTTATTTCATTTTGAGCCTTCGCATCCATATCTATACAAATAAATAAAATTGAAGTGTCTGTTTGTAATTTCAAATTAGCAGCTTTTTACTTAATGCACTAAAAGTATATACGGTACTCATAACAAAAAACCAATTTTTAAAATTTTTGTCTGTCTGTCTGTTTGTTCCGGCTAATCTCGGAAACGGCTGGTGCGATTTTAAAAATTCTTTCACTAATGGAAAGCTACATTAACGGGGAGTAACATAGGCTATATTTTATTCCCGTATTCTTACGGGTACGGAAACTATACGGGTGAACGTGAAACTGAATGACAAGATGGACGCCAAATTGAACGCCAAACTGAGCTAATGAAGTCGTCGTTTTGGTTACTGGCGACCGATGCTCTTCATGAGACATAATAGTGTTACGCACACATGATAATACGCTGACACGTGCCATATTTTTTTTATGATAGTTATCTCACTGTTCAGTTAAGTAGAGCATCGGCTGTTTCGGATGCACTTTTAAAAATAAAAAATTAAGGCTTCATAAGCAAAAAGCAATGCAAGAAACAAAAAATTTATAAGTTTTACGGTTAGTTTTAATCCTTTTTTTTATTATTTACATTTTAGTCACATTTAAACAATAGTTATTAAATCCCAATCTATATCTATACGAATAAATAAGAATGAAGTGTCTGTTTGTAATTTCAATTAGCAGCTTTTTACTTAATGCGCTAAAAGTATATACGGTACTCATAACAAAAAACCAATTTTTAAATTTTTGTCTGTCTGTCTGTCTGTCAAATATAAACAGATATATTTATAAAACATCATGAAATACCCAGCGAAGCGGGAGGTAACGGCTAGTCGAAAAATAAATAAGATTGAATACATTTTGGATCTAACTGGGTTTCGAATCCTTCATATAGTGTGGTACGAAAATAAGAAGAATGGAACATCAGTCAATTAACCGTCTTATTATGTATGGGATTTTTATTTTTTACTGAATTAACCTTTTAACCTGTCAATTTTTGCATACAAAATGTTTAAAAAATATACATTTTTTGTGTAACATATAACTAATTATAATTCAAAGTAGATTAAGAAAATGGAAGAATTTTATTTTAATTTTCAGTTTTAAAGTTAACGCTTTATTTGGTTTTTTTTATTTTGGGAAACAAACAAACCACACACATATATATATATATATGTTTTCTTCTGTTATAAGTACACTTTGCACGCTAAAAGCAATGCTCATGCATCTGAAACAAAGTTGTCCCATACTTACAGAAAATATTCATATTCGTACCTCTGTTTCAAACTGTTGAGTGTATTGTGCATGTGTGTATGTAGGCATATAAGAAACATAAACTATTTGAAAACAAGGTGGAGAGAAATCAAAGTCTTACATCGCAATCGAAACAGAAAAAAAAAATGATTTTTTCAATCCCTACTGTTATTTCACTCTCTTTATATATTTATATATATATCTTAGGCGTTCAAATTTTCAATCGTTAATAAGATACATTCTATTCATCCAATCAATTTCAAATACAATTTTTTGAAACTTGTAGTGGGTGACACTTGATGTTAATACAGTTTTTTCAAATATTAACTACTTAATCAATTTAAATTAAATTAATTACCGGTTTTTGACGCCAACTTAGATTCATCTCCATTGCTGTAACAATGTAACTGCTAAAACAATGACAAAAATTGGTGCCGAAAAACAGGTTTTTCAGTCAAACTAGTCAAACCGGGTGTGCATTGCTACAACAATGCAGACCACACACAAGTCGTGCCCTAATTTCAATTCCTACTTTTTTAGTTCACTCTCTCCTTATATATCTTGTTTAAATTTTCAATCGTTAATAAAATACTTTCTATTCATCCATTCAAAGTAGGAATTGACTTAATTTTTTTACTTGTTTTAATTATCTATCCTTTTTCATCTCTTCAAGCACTAAACTACACATTGTCTTGCCAATTCCTGCTCTTGATTGAAATTTTTAAGAATCTGAATTCCTGACTTCATAGAAAAATTGTAGCCTTTACCGCAAAGAAAACCCCGGATGAGAAGTATTTCATTGTCATGTGGACAAATTGCATCTCTCAGAATATTAGCAATAATTACCTCACTATAAAAATTTAACACGGATGCAAATAAAAAATAGAAAGAAGAAAATATCAGTTCACGTACAAAGTTGTGGTCAACTTTCGGTTGTCCATACGTTGTACGGACAAACCTATTAAGGGGTTAACTAGCAAGAATAGCTTAATAGTTCAAAAACATACAGATACACACAAAAGATAGAATAACTGCTAAACCTTACTATTTAAAAATCTATAGAATTTTAAAAAGAGAAAGAATAGAAAAACACAATACTAGACTTATAATAGATATTTTTTTATAAATATTTACCTAATAGAGAAATGGGATCAAGCAATAATCGTAAATATAATTTTCTAAATGTAGAAATATATTAAGACTGATTTTGTACATTTCCCAAAATAAAATTTTCGGCAGTTAGTGTAGAAAAATACTTAAAAATCTCTCCAAATCACCAATTTAATTTTTCCTGGTCTTTTTTTATATCTTTTTTCAATTACATGTAAGAATACTGTTATATGTAAAAGTTATAAGATGCAGTTCACTGAAGCAATTTGCATATTTAAGTGAGTGAGAGTGAGATCTATATTAACATCGCACATTAAAGCTATTCGAACATTTGAGATGACATTCCTCTCTCCAAATTACCACACCACACCAACGGGAAGAGGTTTGAGCCTTGACAGGTTTAGCGGACATTGACTCCCTCTACACGGCGAGACTTAAGCGGCACCTGGGCTCGAACTCATGATACGCTGGCCACGAATTCGTCACCATAAGCTCAGGGGCCATAGTGAATATAGTTGAACCACATTGAAAATCTGCATAAAGCACTCTCTCTCTCTCTCTATATATATATCTCCATCTATCTATCTATCTATCTCTATCTTTCTCTCTCTCCATCTATCTATCTATCTCTATCTTTCTCTCTCTATCTATCTATCTCTACCTTTCTCTCTCTCTCTCTCCATCTATCTCTATCTTTATCTCTCTCTATCTCTATCTTTCTCTCTCTCTTACAATAAAAGAGTTTTTTTCAATGTGATATTGATCTATTACTTAAATATAAAAAATCCATATAGTTATTCAAAATATTATTTGCTAAAATGAAAACTTTGCAAGATTAAAATAATTTTTATCTCGTGGATTACATGATATACTGCTGATTAAAAATATCCTTTTTATATTTTCATTTCCATGAATATTTTCCATAAAAAATTCCCGTTGCCGTTGTAAGAAATTCAATGCACACTTCAGCGATACAAGCAAAATGAAATATGTATGAATGATATCTATCTTTCTCGAGTACAAAACAAAAATATTCACTTTGCAGTTTTTGATACACAAACCATTCCTGGCTCAACCCGAAACGGAAACTCAACACAAATAAACCCCCAAACAATTGCGAAACAACAGCTGGATCTTCCCTTATATAAACACGCAGTTATTACAATCAGGTTCGTATTGAATACATTAGAGAGGCTAAGCCATTTATCCCAGGAACCCTCTCCCCTCAACCGACAAAAACAACAAAAATCACTTTTTAGAATGAACTCGCCTTATCGGTAAGGAGGGTTGGAAATGCTACCGTAAAAACGTTACTGTCACCCGAAATTCTTACAAGCTGATCCATAATTTATAAGGCGCTCTGAGCATTCAGAATCTAAGGGAGGGGATACACTGCACCTCCCTCTCACATTCCACATAAAATTTTCTTATTACTCACAGTGCATTTTTTGATGCCCCCGGAATTGAGAAGCCCCTAAAAGTGAGCCAGGTTCAAGTACAACCCATTTACCCAATTTATCGCTTGAAATGCAGTTACTTCCCGAAGCCGCCGCGTTGACAATAGAGAAATGCTTTTCAATAAATTCCTGTTTTTAATGCTTTTATTTTCTTGTTGAGTTTTGTGTTGTAGTTTCTTTCCAACATGGCTCTGGTGTTGATTCTTGGATATTGTTATGGGTTTTATAGAAATTGTTGCTGATTTATTATGTAATGTAGTAATGCAAATGTTTTCAATTTATTTATGCTGATCAAATATAAAAAAAATTGTAGATTAAAGTTTGGATGTCTTTGCCAAATGGAATTTTTTTTTTCCCTTTAAAAAAAGAAATTGTTGAAATCCTGCAAATAATTGAGAGAATTTTTTATTATCATTTGTTTTCTTTTACAAGTTTATAATAACATCTGTTATCTCTATAGGCTATAGTGTTATCAACTAGAACAGTGTTTCTTAATCTACGGGTCGCAACCCCAAATAGGGTCACCAAAAACTTTAAGATTTTTTATACATTTTTTTGCATTTATATAAAATAACTTGTTCACTATTAATAATCATAGATTATTAATTTCTGAAACTGCTATACAATATTTTACTTTTTCTAGAACTTATTCATGCGAGACGAACACTTTCGACTATCACAACCACAAAAATCAAAGTATCGATCAAATCTTAAGAATATTGCGGAAGTACTTCGTCCAGCGGTGTTAACACTTTTTCCAAGATTTATAACGCAATTAAAAATAATCAAGTACCTCCTTCCAATTGATGCTTAAATTTTGCGTAACGTTGCTGATAAAAGGTGATGATCTCAGAAGGGAACTCAAAATGACTGCAATTAATAAACAGAATATAATTTGTGTATAATGTAGTGTGTAACAATAAAATATAATGTTTTCTATTTTGTTATTTAATTAAAATTCTATATCGTTAAATTCAAGAAAAATACTAATTGCGGATATTTATTACTGCAGAACAATAATATACTACAAATAAAACACATAGAAGTACCTTAGTGTATGTAAACTTGGCGGAATGCTTATGGGGTCACATAAAATGTTTGTACAAAAAATGTGGTAGTTACCCGGAAAATTTAAGAACCCTAAAATTAGAAAA
>BMAO01023228.1:0-41906 GCA_019973975.1 Trichonephila clavata | reverse complement strand
TTCTGTGGCAAAGCAACTTTCCCAGGAATTATGGCGGAAGTTACAAACAGATGAAGCATTTAATACACAATGCAAAGGAACGATTCTTGATTATTTGAATCAAGAAATAATAGAAAAGGTCGAAAATGCTAAAATAATTCTATTAGAAACTGTAGGGAAGATATATGATCCCTTGGATTGCTTTTCCCCCTTCACAAAAAGAATAAAATTCCTCATACAGGAATTTGGACAAAAAAAAATCCCTTGGGATGAAATTGTACCCCCGGAGTTAAAGAAAAAGCTGTTGATCTGGTGTACAGAACTGCCCTTCTTAGATCAACTTATTATTCCGAGATTAGTTCATGATTCTTGGTTTCATTGCTCAGGACAAGACAATCCCTCAGTTTTCTGGTGTACGGGACCTAGTACTGATTTGCTTTTTTCTAATAACAAGTGGGGGAGTGATCCAGCATTCCTAAGAACTGACGAACTCACACAAACTGTTTCTGAGTGCCCGGAACTGTACGAAGAGTATTTGGCTGAACTTAAATCAAATGACTCTAAAAAAAGTGTTGTATTGACTTTAAATTTTAATTCAATACTTTTTGATTACTTACTTTCACGTAGTAACAGATTTCTAACCATCGTTCGAGTGTTAAGTTTTCTTTACAGGCTTATACTCAAATGTAGAAATCCAGCTAACAAGAAAGAGGGACCCCTTACGTCAGATGAGATGTCGGAGGCTGAAATTTATCTAATAAAACAAGTACAACTTGGCTCATTCTATACGGAAATGAGAACTATGAAAAATGGTGATGACATTTGTAATAGAAGTAAGGTTTTAAATTTATCCCCATTTCTAGATGATAAGGAAATCATTCGAGTAGGTGGAAGACTGGAACACTCTCAACTTCCCTACTCGAGTAAACATTCTATGTTACTTCCCGCAAAAAGTAAGCTAACTGAAATTATTGTTAAATATTATCATGAAAAATATTTTTATCTCGGCCCCTAACATCTACTTTATCAGGTTATACCTAAATATTGGCCAATTCACGGGGAAACTATTTGCATGAAAATTGTGCATAATTGTGTAATATGTTTTAAATTTAATCCTAAAAAATGGGTGATTTGCCAAAAGAAAGAATAATTCTTTAATTCAACTAAAATTGATTTGTGTGGACCCTTCCTTATCAAAAATAAATATCAGAGGAAAGGACCTGAAATTAAAGTTTATGTTTGTATTTGTATTTGCCTTGTAACAAGGCCTTTCACTTAGAGATAATGAGTGATTTAACTTCACAGGCTTTAATTGCTGCATTGAAAAGATTTATTTTAAGAAGGGGTAAATGTCATAAAATATTTTCGGATAATGGTACTAACATGATAGGAGCTAACCGAGAAATGAAAGCTTTGACTAAATTAGTAAGAGATCGAGAAGAGTCTTTATTTTCGTTTTTCGCAGAAGACATTGAAGAATAACCCCCCCCCCCCTAGAAGTCCGAACTGCTTCAATTACGCTGCTTTGAAAAGAATAGAAGAAACCTTATTAAGTTAAAGTATTATGGATCTTATATACTATATGCAAATATATATATATATATATACAGTCGACTCTCGATAATTCAAACTTTCGATAATACGAACCTCTCGTTAATTCGAAGTATATGCTCAGTCCCTTGGAAAACTCTTGATAATACAAACTAAACAATTCGTTTGGTACACTCAATAATTCGAAGTAAAATCTGTGGGCGACCAGACTACAACATGCAATAATTCGAAGTTATCTTATGAAATACTCGACAGTTCGAACACTCACTATTATGCACAGTCCTGTAGCAAACAGGTTGGAGATTACAAGTTTTGTGTTGTATTGTTTCTGCGTGTCTTCCCTATATCGTAGCCCTTTAATGACCATGTGTCTACAACCCCTTCTTAGTGTTTTACGGTTCATCCGGCGAAAATACATTTTTATTGCTTTCCTTCTTCAAGTGGACAATAGACTAACCACACCTGCTGTCAATCATCCATATCTTTCGCTTAACACGTGACCTTGCTACACATGTGTTCAGAAAGGATGGTCCATTATTGAGAAAAGATGGGTAGGATTGTATATGAATGTATTCTTTTAATATACAAGACTTTTAACTTGTGTATAATATTTATATGTACTTTTTAAAATTTACTTTAAAATAATGTTTTCCATAAGTACAATTGTTGTTTTATTACATAGTTTCAAACTTAAATGTGTTAGGAAAAAAAAGTCTCTTCGAGTATTTTGTGAGTTTTTTTCTACTCTCTTAATAATTTGAACTCTTAATAATTCGAAGTTTTTCATTGGTCCCTCCAACTTCGAATTATCGAGAGTCGACTGTATATCAAACTTTTCAGCTGTATAGTAAGTGGCGCCATCTATTAGTTCTAAACGGAACAAGTTTCCTTTTATTAAAATGGTTTGAAGAAAATTATTAATATTTATAACACAGATGAAATTGAAACTCTTTGAAATTTGTCACACATAAAGTAATATTTTTTTTTCTTAACTTATCTTATTTTCTTAAAAATATCTTTTTCTTCAGATTTGATAGAGCTTCTTTCAGCGTAAAAAGAAATAATAATGTTCATTTTAAAAAAGAATGCTAAATATATTGTGTAAACCAAAAATAAATAATTCAAAGATATTTTTAAAGTCTGTAAAATTTCTTAGAATGTTGCTGAGAAAGCTATTACTTCTTTAAATAGTCAATTTTTTTCCAAGAATCATATTTAATTTTATATTCGGCTTCAATAGGTATTTTTCAAGCATCATTCCGAGATCCGAAACAATTAACCTTCTTCCATATAAATATATAAACCATTTTATTCACAAAAAAAAATTTTGAACTCCTATCAAATTGTACTGAATTCATATTGCAATCATTTTTGAATTTTAAAACATTTTGACTAAACCGGTTATCGAAAAAGGATAATTTATAATAAACAGAAAATCGAATGTTTCATCCATTGTAACTTTTTAATTTTTCTTATGCTATTTATTTTCAGTTATTTGATTTTATTGCAGTAAAATGGTAGGGCATACTGACGTTGCTAGTCCTGATTGGTCTATGTACCAAAATTTCTTAAGGGTACTTAATAAGGATCTAAGGCAGTTATTCCCAAAGTGGTCTATATAGACCTCCAGGGGTCTATGACGACCTCCAAGGGGCTACGTCAGCCAAAAATTATTTTGGAGGTTCATGAAGTATAAGTAAGGGAGGGAGGGGGGGGCTACGATAGTGGCTCTCATTAAACTAGATCGTGACTTTAATTTTAAAAGAAGCTTTATAATCAAGCGGAGACCAAATTTTTAGATTTATTTACTAAATTTAATGAGGTTAATTTGCATTTACAAGGTGACAGCATAATTTTTTATTAAAACAAGAGCCATTTCAGCTTTTCTTTAGCAAGTTAAGCTTAAGAAATATTACACTGGAGGTACCGAATTTTCTAAATTTGTTACAGACAATCTGTCAGATCGTTTTAACTTACATTCAGTGTTTAAATGCCTTTTACTCACATTTTGAAACTAGGTTTTAGAATGCTTTGACAATGGCAATGCCACAATATGAGCATTGAATTCATATGGTCATATTGAAAAACAATGTCACATTACAATAGGAACTGATCGTAATAATCACTAAAGAAGATCTTAAAGTTTAGAAATGGATGCCAGCAGTTTTGGATTCAAAAAGTTCAACCTGTTATTTGTCCCGATTTATGGAATATCGTGAGAAAATGTCTCATTGCCTTTCCTAGTGTGAAGAAGTCTCAGCGCGGTTGCCAATCTCCAAAATAAAAAAAGGAAGAAAAAAACTGGACACTACACACACTAACAGAGATTTAAGGTTAAACCAGACAAGATTGATACTAAACGTTGACAATTTTATATCGTAGTGCTAGAGATTCATCCCTTTCATGAAAATAATGTGTTTATTTAGTTAGTTTATTTAACAGTTTTTATTAATTAATTTTTAATTTAATTAATTAACATGCGTTTTATTAAAATTTTGAACACTATATTTCATTACAGTTAGAAATTTGATTCTTTTAAAGAAGGAGTAGCAGTACCAGCTTGCAAAAATTCAACATTAATTAAGCAGGGGTCTACCCCAAACCGAAAAACATGGCAAAGGGTCAATGAGACAAAATACTTTGGGAATCTGATCTAAGGGATACCTCTAAGGCAGGGATAGTGAACCTTTTTGAGACGAGGGTCAAATTTTGTTTATATTTTTTTAATACTAGCTGGCGGGTCCCTAATGCTCATTTGCACCAGACTTAAGTTTAAAAAATTTTAACTGAATATTTTTAAAACTAAAAATTTTTAAAATTCAATTGGCTTAGCGAGTAAAAATAAACGTGGTTTGACGATTTAAAACTTTTTAGTAGGGCTAAAAATTCTTAAGGGTTTGGTGCAAATGGCAATGAATGTTTGAATAAACAAGAAGTAACGAAAATTACATATAATATATATATATATATTGGGAAGTATTATTTATTAGTATACATAGAAAAATATATATAAAATAGAACTGATTATAAAGTACGTAATGAGAAATCGAGAAATCTGTTGCTGTTTATTTTCAGATAGTATTTTAGTATTACGTTCATATTTCGTATTCATTAGCTTAACGCAGTGGTCTTCAAAATATATCGAATCATGGAACCCTTAGACCTATCAGGACTTTTGGTGAAACCCTTTCGTATACTTCGAAGAATATATTTTAAAATATACTTAAAGCTGATCAACATGCTTTATGCCTTTTATACATAAAAGAAAATCACAGTATAACTTTCTAGAGAGCTTTAGCTTAATGTTTATGAAATTTAGTCAAGTCGAAGACAAAGTAAAGCGTTTTTGAAGCAATAAAAACGTTAGTTTCTTAAGGTATCCCGAACACGTTCGGAGTACTTTAAATGCTCTTTTAGGACTCAATACCAATAAATATTACTATATTAAACTATCAAAATTTAAAATAAATTACCTGAATTTTACAAAAATCACAATTATAAGTGAACTTTTAGTAATATTTTTCAAAAACTTGAAAGCAGTTAGAGAAAAAAATAATAAACATATATTAGTAAAAGTATTACTAAAACAAAGTAGATGCATTTATCTATAAAATGTACTAAAATTTTAATTTTTTATTAAAATTTGAAAATTTTAGAGCTTATTGAGTACACATTATAAGAAATGTTACATTTTTTATGAGACCATTATTTTAATAACAAGCCATAACTCAAAATGTATTCATACAATAAGAAATATTTTAGTATATTCTCTAAAAAAACATAAATATCAGTTTAAAAAAGTTTTATAGAAATACATTCGTAATATTTTGAGTTACAGACTCGCCTGATAGATTTTGAGCAATTTAAATGTCCACTTCTAATAGATCAAAAACCCACTTCTGGTTTTTCTAAATTTAAAAAATTGATTGTAACTTGGCCTCTAGGTAGTGTAGAAACAAAACAAAGTATGTTTCGTAAAGTCAAAAGATAGCTCTATTCAATAAAATAATAATAATAATAAAATATCTGTCTTGATTGAATTTGGTCATTTTCAACGTGTTCGAATACCTTAAGCGAAAACAATGGGTGGAAGCAGAGCAATGCTTTGTAGACACAATAAATACGCCAGCTTTCTAAATGAAGACGGTGTCTGTAGACAAAATAAAATGCGTCAGTATCCGTAAAAAAGGAGGGTGATCAAAGACAGGGTAAAGGTATACGGATACAGTATAACTGTGAGTTTCCCAAGCGAGAACCGTTTCCAAGACAAGGTAATGCTATGAGTCAGCATCCTAAATGAGTACGGTTTCCTAAGACAGGATAAAGCTATGAGCCAGCATCCTAAATGAGGACGTTCTCCTAAAAACGGTGAAGCTATGAGTCAGCATCCTAAATGAAAATGGTCTCCAAAGGTAAATTGATACAATAAAAACGTGAGGCTCCTAAGTGACGACGGTTTCTTATGACAAGGTAAATCTATATAAATGTAAAAAAAAAAATGCCAGATTCTACAGTTTTTACTCAGAAGGGCTTTAATGTGATATAATTGGTTCGCTATCGTACTGTATTAGTGAGTTTGAAATATTTTTGAATTATTTTTAGACAGTTTTAAATGAAAAAAAAAAGTTTTTGATGTATCTCAGTATAGTGGTATATTTTGTTATTTCATATTTTTAAGTAAAAGTGATTGAGCTATTGAAGGCTGTATATGCTATTAACTTTATCTAATTAAATAGAAACAAAATATTTAAGTCCGTGCAATCAGAAGTCATTTCAAATTTTCAAGCTTTTAAGGTTCCACGGCGAAATAGTAATATACCAAAATTTAGACTTCGCTCTTTTGGTCACTTTCCTTTTTTAAGGAAGTGAATTTCCTTTTTCATAACTTAGTTAACATTTTACTGATTTCACCCAATGGAAAATGTGATAAATCTGGTAAAGACTCAACAACTTTTTCTCAAAAATGTAATGAATTGCGTGGTCGAATTTTTTACTGTGGATCTTATGGGGGTGAATTCCAACAGACATAATGACAAATCTGTCAGGCTGAATTCTTTTTTCAATGGTAGTAAATAGCTAATTTATACTGTTTTATTTTTAATAAATGATTTCCTAATTTTTTTCATTTTCTATAATAAAGTCGCTTTTTTAGTACGTAATTCTTCTTTCGGCATTCTAAATTTCTTTTTGCCAATTTTCAGGAAATTTCTCTTAACTTTTATTTATTTTATAATAATATAATTTTAAAGTGAGGCCGCGTGAAAATCTTCAGACTGCAAAAAGGCCAACAGCCATGATTGCATGGCGCATCATTTTAATAAAATAGGCATCCTTCCATCTAGTATACACCAAATTTGTGATTCAGGCCTCATGAATGTAGAGCATTTTCTCTTATGTCAGAACTAGATAAAAAGTTTCAAAAACGTGGTAAGATAAGCAAACTATATTGGAATGCCAGAACTCTTTGTAAAGACTACATTCCTTATGTTCCTTTTCTTATTTAAATTTTCAACTTTCTCTTTTGTTCCCATGTTAACTTGTCCTGGTTCTTACTTTAAAAACTTTTTGTCCTTTTGAATTATTAGTCACTTTTCAAGTGTAATACTTGACCTGTTTTATATGTTTGGAAAGATCCTTCCTACAAAGTTATACATAACAACAATATAGTTTTAAAATAAGTGTAATATTATAAAACCAAAGATTTTATGTAATAATCTTTAAATGTACAGAGTAATTAAAATCGTGTGTGTGTGATAGTGAAACAAGCTTACCTTTAACTGGATTGCTATCAACTGAAGAAATATCCCAACCCAGAACAACAGCAGATGATGTCGATGATACTACTCGCATTGTTGGAGAAGGAGGAGGATCTAAAATAATTCAATAAATTACTAATAATTGAAAAAATATTAGATACCAGTCATACTAGAAATAAAAAAAATATGAAAATTTCAGAAGTATTTTTAGAAAACAATAGAATATTGAAAGGTTTCATTTGGAAGGAGTACGATTAATTTACATTTTCTTCGTAATAATGGTTATCAGATTCTACGGATGTTTCATGAATGGAAATTTACAAATTTTCATTTTCATATTCATAAGTTTATGTTTATATTATGTTATTTTTAAATAAGAAAAAATAATTAAAGAAAATGTGATTAAAATTATTTTTAAACTTTACTGTCGATCAATATTTTCTCAAACAAATATTTATTGGTAAGAAATAAAATTTTTGAGGACTTATATTTCTTAAAACAGAAAAATAATATATAAAAACTGAGTTATACCTCAACTAACTACTACAAAATTACGAAAAACATTTTATTAATATTAAATGCAAAATTGTGATAAATAATGTTTCTAAAAATATTCAAAAATATGAAAAATGGATACAAAAAAAAAATAAATTGCACCCTATAGCACAAATTTAAGAAATTTGCTTAAACTAACAGAACCCGAGCAAATGCTCCAAAACATTACATCTGTGAAGTGATGGACTCATTATTTTAAACATCATTACATCTCAAGGACAAAACGCTACTTTACGAGAAAAGAATTACTTTATCTATATATATATTTGATGTACCTCTCTAGAATGATATCGATAAGTTTTTTTTGGGGGGGGGGGTTTAAATATATAAGTTATATTTCAATATATATAAAGTATGTAAGATATAAGGTAAATAATTATCCTTGCTACTCTTTGATGTTCGTTGTTGCTTGTTTTTGTTATTGAAGAGAAATTATTACAAACATCATTTTATGAATCGACGAGACTTTTTCTTTGATTCTAAACATGTTATGTCTCTGCATATATTACGTAATATAATGTAAATAATTATGTTTGGTGCTTTTTAATATTCTTTATTGTTTATTTTATGTCACTGCTCAATCAAGAGAAATTATTATTTGCGTCATTATTTAACGAAATTATTTTTAATCATCATTCATTAAGGTTTACCTCAGAAGCTAAACGAGGACTATCAGCGATACATTCATTGTTTTGAGAAAAGACAAGATCTGCAGATAGCACTAGTTCCAATTGTACAAAACTGAAGCATATAAATTATACAATTTGCAATAATGTTTTTTCCACTTTGTAAGAAATATGTGAATTTATTTTTATTCTTTGGAAACGTTATTTTCAATCAGCGGGGTTTAAAAAGCCATTATACTACAATATCAGTGAATAAACGATTAACAGTATATTTCAACCAGAATGCTAAGTAACATGAATCATTCAACAAGTATGATATTGAACATGCATACTGTACATATTCGAAATTCTAGTATCAAGTTCGTGTAAATTTAAAACGTATGCTTAAGAATTTGAAATCAAAGTGGAAATTTATCATTACAACTGAAATATTCTGAAATAATTAACATACGTAAAACATTTATAAGTTAGTGAACAATTTCTTGAAAAAAATGAATAATTTAAGCTAAGAATTGATCAGAGTATAAAAATTCAAGAATTTGAGATACTTTACATCATTTAACAAAAATCATGGTATTCACTACAGTTTACTCTTATCATACCATTCTCGTGAGTTTTAACATAAATTTCTTTTGAGGGTGGTCCTGTGCCTCTGTTGTTGAAAGCTTGCACTAGTACACTGTATTCAGTAGCTCGTCGCAGATTTGTAATCGTGCATTCTAGAGTAGTGTCGAATTCGCTTTCTTCTATTGTCTTGTAAATCAAGTGATCCTGGGAGTTCCGTACTTTGTGACCGACATAGTAGCCTCGGATTTTACCGTGAATTCCTGATGCTGGTGGAGGCTGCATAAAATTAAATGATTAACAATGAATGAAGAGTATTTATACATACGTTCTTAAAGAGAGATAAAGGAATTATATTTAACTTATAAAGTGCTAAAAGACTTAGTGATTTTAAATTGTAATACAAAACTACCAAACTGTCTTAATCATTTAGTATTTATATTAGAAATAAGTTTTACATTAAATAAAATGCAATTATTATTATATTTATTACAGTTTTCAGTATAAAATTTGAAAAAAAAGTGTACATGTTTTGAATTATTTACACAAAAAAGTATTAAATTATGTTTCTAGTAAATAAAATGTAACTTTGATGTACTAATTATTCTTGAATTCAATAGAACATAGTTAATTTATAACAATAGTTGATCATTAAACAAGAGATTAATAAACATCCATAAAGTTAATTATGTCGAGAGAGGAGAATCATCTTATCTAAATTAATCAAATCCCTCTTCAGGAATCATAGTAACGTTTCATTTTGTATCAGTGGCAGATAGTACGATTCTGCGTTTGTCAAATCATGATTGCTAATCAAATACGAGTATCATCATCCTTAATGAATAATCTTAAGTGATAGATTTGACAACTTATTGATATCTTTCCTTGGATGCAAGCGCTCGCGCAAACTCTTAGAAATTTCCTAAGCCAGATAAAGTAGTATGACATGTTCACTTCAATTATACAATGCAAATTAAAGACAACTATTAATTTTAAAAAATTACTTTTTTTAAAGTTGTTTATAATTTATTTTTAGATTTTTTTCCGTAAATATATATATTTTCTCATTTAAAATCACTTCAAAAAACCAAACTTTGAATTCTTTGCAGTTTCGATTAGTCAAATACATAAAGCAAAACTATTCTATTACGATTTATTAATTCTCTCTCACTATTAACAAAAAATTTTGGAAATGTGTCATAAATATACATATAAATAGAAGCTATTTTATAAAAGGAGAACCAAACGGTATCAAAATTAATGAGCACACAGGTCTTTCAGAATTATGTAATTAAGTACTGATTTAATACTGATACGTTTTGTCATTGAAAACTTATTATTGCAGCCCTATAACAGTTACTTTTAAGTATTTAACTACAAGGGAAAAATACGTTTATAAAATGCAAAAAAACAAAACAAAAAAAATAACCATGAAATATATATATATATACTTTCTAAATGTAAATACTGGTTTTCATCTCGAAATATTGTTCTTAATGCAAAATAAAAACTGACTTTTAAAAAAATATTCTGAGGTTTCTAACATTTAACATTAACTTTTCTTAGATAGTCCTTGCATGATTATGTATTGAAAACAGACTTAAAAGGTAAAAAGAATGATCATTTTTTCGTGATAAGCTAGATTTGTTGATTAATAATTTTTAAACGTACTAACATTTTTATTTTATAGTTATGGACAATGACTAGAAACAATAATTTAAAACATGCATTTTACTGAAATATTGTTACTGTTTCTGTAATAAGGCGTATATAACATAATTTAAAATTATATTGGTTTACTTTTTTCTTACAAAATCTTTGGAAATATGAAGTCTAAGCCCCACATTCTGTAAATTTGTGTAAGAGTTGAATATTCATCTAGTGATCAAAAAGAAAATCAATTTTACTTTTAACTTATTTCATATAAAAATGTCATTTTTAAGGATAAAATAGAAATTAATCAACATTTTAATGGATTTAGCTGAATAACGAATAGAACAAAATTTTAATTTGTATGTGTAAAATTTTTGTTATCTTATATGATGTACAAAACTATCATTAACATCTGAAACGTTTGTATTTCTTACTCTTTGCAAAAAACAAATTTTGCATTTTGTTTCTTGGAAAACTTAATTCGCTTAGTAAAATTATTTTATAAAAAAAAAAAAAATAAAAAAAAAAGATTTTAAGTGAATTACTTTACAAAATGGAAAATTTTGAAGAAAGGAAAGGAAAAGGAAAATTTCGAAGGAATTTCCTACCACATTTTCCAAGATTTAATTACATTTACTGCATTCATATTATAGTATATAAAGTTTGTGCACTACTAACATGAAAAAAAATACACATATATTTTGCATAAATCATTAAACTTTTATTTTGCTGATAAACGTGTATAGTTTTTGGAAATATATATATATTTGTATGTGTGTGTGCGCGCGCGTGTGTGTATTTTAGACATTTTTCTTCACCTAAAATCAATAGTAAATTTCTCTATTTAAGTGTAAATTTCACAATTTTCTTATTCCTTTATTAAAGTAGGAAAATTGGCAAGCATTTTTTTCTTGATCTAAATACAAATATAATTCTTAAAATATTTTATAATTATTGAAAGAAAAATTCATTTTAAGTAATTTTCGTTATTTTTCAAAACAGGATTTTAGCAATTAAAAAAAGGATGAATGGTACATGAGATCCTGAAATTCAATAAATGAAGGAAAAAGTTCCATTAAGCCTATTATAAAGCATTAGGAGCATTCATAAGGCATTTACTTTCAAAACACTTCTCCCAAATAATACAATACCTACAAATGTTCTCGGAACCGGCACATTGATTAAGTTAATTTCATTTTATAATCTTGCTCTTCAATTCATATGAAATGCAAATTGAATTTTATATTCAATGGAAGGTATTCTATGAAATCAATTACCAATATTTGAAACACAATTCGATTACGAAATGTTGAAATTCGATGCACAGAATTACTAAAATCATTATCTATAAAATAAGTTTATTTTCAGACATTGAATGAAAATAATTAAAGGAAAATAATTGAAGCACTGTTTGACATTTTTCTCTTCTTTATAATAAAATTCTTTTTAATTCTGGTAAATGTTCGAATATTTTAAATTGTATTACTTTAAATAAATTTCTGTCTCATTATCTATATTACAATTACAGTTTACTTTTAAATTTTTCTGACAAAAAAATGGTTATGAGTATATTATTTATTGTTTTTTATAATGAAGTTTGACTAATATTTTTCTATATTTTAGGGTGAAATTGGAAAATATCTTTTTTGGCAATTTTTGATTTTCATATGTCGTCGAAATGGTTACAAAGTGCTCAGCAACATAGCAACTCTATTATTCGCAATATCACCAATAACTGCAACGCTGGCAGCAAGAAAAAAACACACACAATTTTTTCTATTTTACACAATTACCATTCCATAGGAGATAAACGTACTAGGCCAGCAGTTAAACACTCTTTTTCCATGAAAGTTTATTTACTTCTATACTTCGTATAAAGATATCAGGGAAAAATATCGAGGCCTTTCGGTAACTTTTATGAATATTTAAAGTATTTTAATTTTTTTATTTTGAAAGTGCGTTCATTTGTAAGACAAATGAGCAAACAGTAAAAAATTAACAACATTTTTTTCCAAACTAAATACAAATACTCCAATAAGATAAGAAAAAAAAGGATTTTCCAAATTTTCTGTATGGTTTTGACTAAGTTGCAACTTTTCAGTAAACATTAAATTTCTGACTAATCCAAGGGGAACCATGATCAGATTATGATGAAAGTACGATATTAATTTAGAATCTCATAATGAATGTAATGAATTCTTTATAGGAGTTTGTGACTCGAATCGCAGTCAATAATAATTTATTAAGAGAAATTGTCCAGGAAAAGTAATCTGAATTCTGAGCAATAAGTATGGTGTGCCAGTGGTTAATTGTTTAATAGAGTCCTGGTAATTTCCGTCAAAATTCTCGTCAAGTCATTTTCACTAGATTGCCCAAGGAAGTCATTTTGACTGCTTTTTAATTTCAATTAGAAAAACAATTACATATATAATGACACAATTTCTTAGAATTTTTTAAATCATAGTTTTTATTTTTATTTGAAACAAATTTTTTTATTGTTAATATTTACTAATAACTTGTTATATATATATATATATATATGACTGTAAATAATATAAAAATATTAAAAATTAATTTTAAACAAATTTTTTACACCTTAGTGTTTTTTTCACAATGCAGTTATTTTGACTGATTTTGGGCAATA
This sequence comes from Trichonephila clavata, assembly GCA_019973975.1. Lineage (NCBI taxonomy): Eukaryota > Metazoa > Arthropoda > Arachnida > Araneae > Nephilidae > Trichonephila > Trichonephila clavata. Next base: position 28,578 of record BMAO01023228.1, on the reverse strand, counting down.
TAGATATATACAAAGTTTCAGTCTTTCTAGTGTTAAAAGATGTCTTTTGAATATGTATTAAAAATACAGAACAGTGTGGTTGTCCGTTGATATTTTTAGTCTTTAAATAGTATTTTTTGTTTTTAGATTATTCAAAATGCTTGCAATACCAAAAAAGTGTGTGTATATATATATCAAATAAATCATGCATATATATATATATATATGCATGATTTATTTGATTCATAAAAAAAACTTCATTTCAAACATGCAGTTGCTTGTGAGGGCACATAAGGAAAGAATGTATATGTTACAGAATATAATTTTATAAAAAATTACATATAATATGCACAATAAATTAATTACTATCCAAGTTATTTTTAGAATAGTGATAAAGATATGAAGAGTGAGTTCCACGATTTTATGAGCTGAAAGTAAATCACAAATTCGTTACCTACCTACCTTCCATAATACTCTAATGGAATGTGTACTCAACCCTATTGCTTCCACATGAGTAGGAGGCTCACTGGGAACTTTTCAAAATATCAGAAAACACAGTCAGATTATTATTTAACAAACTTTAATTTCATAAACATACACAATTTGTAACAATGTATAAACATAATATCATACTACATATATATAAAAATCATGAATATATTAAATCATGCAGACATTATGAACAGGAGCAAATTTAATTTAAAAGCATTTTTTCTTCTTTTTCATACGAAATTTCGTTTTCACTTTTTGAGCTCTTGGTTCTATATATTCAAATCAACATTTGAAGGTAATTTATTTTAAAATTTAAAAATAGGGAGAATTACCAGAATCTTAAAATATTGAGTTATTACGTTTTAATCGCTTACAAACTTTAAATTGAACATAAAAAGTTTCTGATCACTAGTACAATGTAATTTTTCAATTTCAATTATAAAAATATACAATACTTCTAAGGAAAAAATCAGAAGACCATGGATTTCTCTTAGAATGTAATTTAATTTTTTTTTTACATAACTCTCTACTAAAACTCTGTAAATAGTTTATACTGCTTATATATGAGTAAAAAATACATATTCAGCATATTATCTCAGTAATTATTAAGTTTCCCTTTAGAGTTGTTAAAATGTCTCTAATTATATCCATACTCATAATGTCTTTAAAATGATCCGTATTCTAGTTTAGCACAATAAATACTTACAAGGCTAAGTTCAATATTTGATAAAGCAAGTTCTTTTAATGTTAAGCAATTAATAAATATCATTATATAAAAATAGCCTCAAACACAGTAGAGTTTCATAAACTCAGCTTTTGTTTGACACATGTAAATTTAAAACATTACTTCCTTTTTAAGGTTTCTTTTATAATACTTGGATAAATGTAATATTAAACTTAATTTTTTTAAAAGCGTTTAATAAGGCTTAGTAAAAATGCAATTCACTCAGGGAATAAAATATTTTAACACACTAAACTGTTATAAAATGAAATAAAATAACTTTAAAATAAATGATTTTTTTAAAAAACATGCTTTATCTAAAATAAATAATATGACAGTAATAAAAAAATCTAAAAATATATATTTCTGAAATACAATACTTATAATATACTGGACACTTTCTTATCTTTCTCTTTATAAAAATATACTTTAAAAGACTTCAGATACGGTAAAAATGTATCTTTTATAGTATCAAGTAACTTGTTAGTAATAACACTTACTTTATACATGACTTTATACTTGCATAAAACAGGAAATAACATTGTTTCAGATATGTTTTACAGATTTTGAAATTAAGTTAAAAGTACATTATTTAAGTAAGTTATTATAACTCTTCCTAGATTTTTATTTAAAAATGGTAATAAAGTTTTCAGTCTTTTAATCAAGGTAACACATTGGTACTTGGATACAAGCCCATTTTGGAATAAATTCTATTTGATATAATTTTTTTTCGTTTAAAACACTAGTATAACTAGTGAAACAACACTTTTTTTTTTGAAAAAGTTTCGAGTGCACTAAAAAGTCCGCCCTTCTACCCATAGATAATTGAATTCAGGTTTGAGCAAAATTAATTATTAGAGAGTTTTAGAAGGATCATTGTTTGTTTCATTGTATGTCTATCATTGTCAAAGCCTGACATGAAGTTACCTATATGTCATAAAACTTCGACTGAAGGAATTTATCACCGGAAATAGTTAGTGAAAGGTGTTTATGTGGATGGGGATGTATCTATAGTTGATGATATTGTTTCCCCCGGGAAACCCATGGGTTCGGATGAATGATGGTGATGTAGAAGAGTTACTGAAGAGACACAAGGAAAAGTTGATCATTGAAGAACTGAAGGAATCTCAGAAAAAGGAACACAAGGATAAGACAAATATACTCTCTTCAGATTCGTAAGAAAAGAAAATAGAAGCACATGTAGTTCATTAATCAAGGAAGAACTTACTAAATAGTTGGATATAAATTTTTTTAGTTAGATGTATGACTCTAAGAAAACGCAAATAAAACAAAATATCACTGTCTGGAATGATCAGACAAAGTTACATTTTAGAATTAACTTGAGGAGGAAGAAGACAATTTAGATGTAATTTAAGTAAGGATCAAACGAGATGATCATCAATCAAGTTGAAGTAAGGAAAAGAGGTAGGAAAACAAAAACAAATATAATTTATTAATTTTCCATTTTTTTACATTTAAATGTTTTTGTATATATGCATTCTATAGTAAAATTTCCCATTTATTTTAAAGTAATTTTATATGTTCTAAGTACTTTTTATGTCACAGAAATTAACCCTTTTTTATGCTATGAGTTGAATCCTTTTCTTTTTATTCCTTATGAAGCAATTAGTCTGATACGCTTCCTATTAGGTATAAGTCCAAGGGTCTAGAACAAATTAATACATAAATTGATGCATCCCAATAAAATTAAATTTAATTCAACAATTCTTCACATGTTTCAAATTTTGACTAGACACATCCATCTTTTAAAAATCTTTGGAATCATAAATATATCACTTAAACTATTTTAAAAATAAAACTATTTAGTTTTACCAATGTCTTATGATTTCATATGCAAGATAAATGTATTGAGAGATTTAATGCTTTAAGTAAGAAAAGAAATAATTAATATTACTCTTTAAAATAAGAACTTTATACAGAAAAAATTTTTACTGATTTGATCAAGTATTCCTATTTTTGAGCAACAAACATACAACTGTTCTTTTTTTTTTTTAAATTTGGAAATTGTAAAATATATCGTACTTCAAAAATAAGTTTTTGGACACATAATTTTACAAGAACTATTTACTTCGTTTTATATGTTGTTTTTTAATAAGAAATAGTTTAAAATTTTATAGCCACCTTCTTCATCTGTTGTAATGGTAATTACTTCTCCAAACGAGCTTCTTCCAATAACGTTTTCTGCTTGTAGCTTGAAATGATAAGTAGTCATTGGTACTAAACCAGATATAGATACTGAAGTATTGGAACCTGGTATTTCTATCTTCTTAGAATCTGAAGACCAAGAATCACCTAAAAATCAAAATATTAATAACTTTCATTTAAATTGATTGCAATGGTGAAAGCGAAATAAAAGAATTGAAGTACGCGCCTTAATAAAAATTTCATTAGAGCATTCAAGCCTCTGAAAATTTATATTTATTTAAACCCGAAAAATAAATATAATAAGAATAAATACAATTTGTTAACTCTATATTATGTATTTATTAAGATTTTAAGCATTTCATTGGTTTTTCAAATGCGGCATTTGAAATCGGGATTGATATAAGATTCTATTCGTATTCACTTAAGTACTTACTTCTGCATTATATAATTCACAATTGTTACAATACTATAATATCCTCAAAAATTGGGAAGGATGTGAGTAAAATATTTTATTTTTCAATTCTTACTATTAGTTCACTCTCTCCCTATATATATATATATATATATATGTATAACAAATATTGTTCAAATTTTAAATCGTTATTAAAATACTTTCTATTCATCCAATAAAATTCGAGTAATTTTCTTTAAAACTTTCAGTGGATGACACTTGATGTTAATACAATTTTTTCAAATAATAATAGTTCATTAATTACCGGTTTGTGATGCCAATTTAGATTCGTCTCCATTGTTGTAACAATGTAACTGTTAAAACAACGACAAAAGTTGGCGTCGTGAATCCAGTTTTTCAGACAAACTAGCCAAACCGAGTGTACATCGTTGCAACAATACATACAAATCATGCTTTTTTTCAATTCCTACTCTATTAGTTCACTCTCTTACTATATATATGTCGTGTTTTTCGAGTGAACATCAAGACATTTTATTTTAACCGTCTTTAATCCATGAAATAATTTTGTAAGAGAGAGAGAGAGACGGACACGTGTTAAAAATCAAGAGTCCCCGGCCACTCAAAAGCCAGATGTCTGTTCAAGTACATTCCTTATTGAAGAGGTATATTTGAAATACTAGGTAATAAAAATTAATGATAGGAGCGGCGGAAGATCTTTAAAGTCATGTGTTCTCCATTCCCGAACTGGGTAATAAATTTAACACTTGAAGATGTAACGGGAAAATAAAAGTTAGAAGTGGACTAGCGATTTAATTTCGGATCTAGTTTAATTATATATATATATATATATATATATACTTCTTGTTCAAATTTTCCATCGTTTAATGAAATAGTTTATATTCATCCATTCAAAGCAGGAATTGACTTAATTATTTTCATATTACCTGTTAAATAATACCTTTTAAAAGATAATATTAGATAATATTACTGCAGCGAATGTTAGTTGATGAACCCTTGCTAAGTGGTGTTTTGTCGCCTATGCGCGCGTCCTAGCATACTCAAAGAGCGGGGTTTTCCCTATAATAAGGAAAGAGACGGCTGCGGTAAATGGCTTTTGATAAGATGGATGTATTTTTTATTTTTATTTTCATGTTTTAAGTAGTTTCATGAAGTTGTGATTTGAGTTCAGGTTTTAGAGTAATGTTTTATTGTTAATAAAATAATTTCAGTCAACAAAGGTGATTCAGCTTCCCCGGATTGTAGTTCAGTTTATAACTATGGGCAAAATTTGTTTTAGCTGAGTTGGATGTACCAACTTTCCCCGGTACTACAAAAAATATTTCGTGTTGTATTCTGTGGTGCTCAATGGTATATTACTATAAATTTAAATGCGTATTTTAAAAATATTTTAAAACATATATGTATTAATATCGTTGCTTATTGCATGTTGAAAATAGTGAAAGTTCATTTTTTTATATAAAGGAAACAGATTAACGAATTAAATTTAACACAATCATGGAAAGAATTTTGAATACCAATATAGCTAATACTTCCTAATTATTTAATAGTTAGCTTTAAATCTAATTATTTATTAGTACAAGAGTGTTAAAGAAAGACGTGTTTCTATTCAAATGACAAACACAGCTATACAAAAGAAGAAAACAATGTATAACTTAGCTTTTAGAACTTTAAGCCTTAACAAAAGGATGTAATTAAAATGAATGCTAACTAAGTAATATGTTCATGGCAAATAAAACTCAATTTTCTCATTCTTCAGAAATCTAATTAAGTAAAGCGGTTTTAATTAACTGAACGGCTTCCTTTGATTGTTTTAAATAAAGCAGAATAAATAATGACACGTTATCTTCGGATTATTCTATTATGAAGTCAGGTAGAATATAATTCATTGTATAACCATATTTTCAATGATAAGCTTATTTCAATTATTATGTGAAAATCATTAAATTCTTATATTTTATTCAAATAATTCAGTGCGCAGCCGTGATTAATACCATCTGAAATCAAATTAACACCATATGTATTATTGAAGTAAGGACTTGTTTGCTATTTGATTAATTCACGCGTTTATTGTATATAAAAACAAGTATAAAAACAACATTCTTTAGGGACTTATTTGAAATTTTAAAAAAAAATGTATAAATGTCAATATTGTAAGTATTATAATTCTATTGCAAGATATTTAAAGAAAAAAATTATTTGTATTTTCATTAAAATTTTACACATGAAATTATTGCCTAAAATGATTTTTTTTTTGTTGTTTGCTTGCTAATTGCTATTGCTTAAATTTTATAACATTTTTTGTTAATTTATTGCAAAATTCTAGTGTATTACAGATGTGTCAATGTTTCACACTATAAAAAAGATAATTGTCATTAATTTTGCGACTGTAAACTGAAAGAAATATATTTGTTCAAAACATATTCTAAAATTTGCATTGGGTTTTTGAAACGAAGAGTTTATTTTAGATCGACAAAAAATACTTTTCTTAGGTCAATATATTAAGATGTAATATTGAGCTCACGCACAAACAGAAAAATAACAGTTTTGTAGTTTTTAATAACTATTTTAATTAATATCAGAAATAAAATCTAAAAATTGGTATGAATATGGAATTTTAGAATTCTGATAAGATGTTTTGCGTGTTTTTTGCTAGCATAAATAATTCTGAAGCATTTAGTTTTTATCTGTAGATTGTTTAAAAAAATAAATGAAATTTTTTAATGTAATCTTTTAGAAACTTTTTAAATCGATGATAGAAAGGGGAAAGTTAAACTATAAAATCTATTAAGAAGAGAGTCTCACGCATTCTACCGAATGGTTATATATGCTATGTTAATACCATAAGATTCACAGCAATGCGTATAATTTTTTAAAAAAAAATAAGTATTCTCCTGCATAAATTGGATTTAATTATTTTTCAATTCTGAAGTGATGCATTCTACCAAACAAACTTTTCTACTCCATAGTAAATTAAATAAAATGTTTGAGTATACTTCTTTCCCTTATAAAATATATTGATTTCATTATGATTATTTTTATGTTTCTTTAGTTTTTATGTTAGTTTTTTGTTTCCATTATGTTTAAATAAAGTTTTCTAAAATAGTTCTTCTTGTACATCAATTTTACAAGTTGTTTCTTAACTTTTACATCAGAAAATAAAAATCAAATTAAGTTTTCTTTTTCCCATAAATTTTACTGAAAGTGTTTTCACATATAAATTATTCGTAAAATCAGAATTATAAATCTCCATTAATATTTTTCTATTTTAGAAAAGGGATGATGACTCATTTTGAGGGATTCATCTGTTATTTCAACCGTAACATTTTAGCAGTTATGTTTATTATTAAAAATTAACAATTTCTTTAAATTAATATTAGATTCTTCAAAATTTCGATTTTGTTTTAATAATGAAATTTGATTTTATGTTCACAGAATGTTCAGACAGAATTTTATGTTCAGCTAAAATTTAAAAAAATCATTTTTAAATAAAGAAGCTTTCAGTTAATTGAATTTTGTATTATGAAATGATTATTGATTTCACAAGATAAGAATTCCAATAAAGATTTGTTTATTTTACTGCCCAGTATATTTTATATTCTCGTAAATAAATTTAAGCTTTATGTAAGATCAACACCTCAGAATAAGCTGAGAATATTTATTATATAGGTAGTTAGAATTGAAACGCCTTTCATAGTACTTTATTGTAAGTAAATTTTAAGATTATAACGGGTCTATTAACGGACTTATTACTTATACTCTTGGGAAAATTTTAAAATTCTATTACTTCAAATATTGTTCAATTGAAAACTTTCTCCCGAAGAAGATGCGATCTATGTAAATCATCGTGTATTTAAGCCTTAACTTTTAGTTTCGAAAGGGAGAAAGAGGTTAGTAGTTAGATGATAGAAGTTTGTGATTAATGTAAGGTAATTTAAAGCTAGATGTGAACAACTCGTTGATTAATTAATTAATATATAAAATTGACAATTAACAGTTCAGTCAGTCAATAAGACATTGGAATTAGAATCAAATCGACCAGAAGTTAATTATTTGAGATAGGAGTTACGATTATTACTAAACGTAAGGGGCTCTATTTATAATTAAATATTAAATATCTCATCTTCCTCGCTTTGGCTCCAATACTTTATATATGTGTATTTCGTTCCCTGGGTTTGTGAGATTTATAAAAGGATTAATAAATTATATTTGTTTTGATTATGGATGGTGTTCATTTTTACTCTAAATCATTAATGTATTTCAGGGGAAATCCTTTACAAGATGACATACACAAATAAAAATAATTATTTATAAAATTTCAAAATGCATTGTAAATAAATGTTTTATGTGTATTCTTAATACATACAGCTGGTAATTAAAACTGCAAAACCAGGAAGGAAAAGAGTAATAGAACTTTACTTATTGTACATACACAGCGCAGTAGGAAGTAAAACGCGATTAATGCTTTTAGACAATATGGGGTAATACGGGAACTGGAAAGTAGGACGTAAGTAGAGGCCTTTATCATCTAAAATGGCTTCAACTCGGTTAGACATTTATTCAAACTGGGCTTGAATGACAAACACGGGCAAATAATTAGGTGCTATTACAAATCTGTGCCAATTTATGGGTCCAAAAAACATACCTATTCCTAATATAAAAATTAACCACTGCTGTAAATTCGTTGGCATTTAACTATGGCTCATTTCTCTCGTGCTACACATGTTAAAAATTTAAAGTAATTTCAATTGTCCCTTAGGATCCACCGAGGATGTGTTACGCGTTACGTGTCTTATCAAACGTGTCTTATCTTACGTTATGTTCCTATATAAAAAAAATTTGCACTTGAAAATAAACATTCTGAAACTCGGAAATCTGCTTGTCTAAAATACACGCCTAACGAATCTTATAACTCAAGTAAGGTTTATTAACTGTATTCAGTAGCTGCAAAAATTGCCGATAAAATTAGAAAGCTGTTTCTCAGTAGTTTAAGTACCCCTTAAATTTCTATTTTTCACTAAGATCCAATGATCAGAGCGATTATTGTTCGATTTATTGTTTTTCAGTATGCTTAAGATTTTTCTTTTTTGGACATATTCGTTTAAGTTTTGTTTCTGTTCAATTTTATATATATATATACTTGTATATGAGTATAAGCTTGTATTATTTGCTATATTCTTTGTGAACTTATGTTCGTCCCTTCTTCTGAATAATTGTTTTATTGTAAATTGTGGGTATTTTTTTGGAAATATATTAAGAATTTTTTGTTAAAATATATTCCGTGAATTATCATTATTATTGTTACTAAAAATCTGCAAATCAATATCAAATTTCAACTTAAATATCTTTTTATGTAATATTTATAGCTATTTACATATTTTTTTATTTTTAAATAAAGATGCTCAGTGGATTGGTGCCTGTGGAGTGGAGATCATCCTGGAAGACAAATGTACACAGCTCTACACTTTTACAGGGTAAACTCGATTTTCCCAGAAAAAAAAAATCTGACAAACCTTTCAAATCTTAATATCTGGAAAGCGGTGATGGCCCAGTTTCCCATCGAACTAACGTTATTTTCAATTGGTGGGAAATCTGAAGAACGTGTTGGTCAGGGCCGCAATCGAGCGCCTTATGTGTTGGACACAACAAACGATATGCAGTCTTGTTGAAATATGATGTTTCCAAGGTCTCAATGATAGAACACAATAAACGATAGGGTCTTAAAATCTGATCAATGTAATGCAGGCTGTGCATATTTTCGATTAAAAGGTATTAGTGTCATGTGCTGAGTGGGGCTATCCGTTTCATCATACCAGGTTTAGAGCCCTTAAGGTACGACGCAATAGGTAACAATCGATATTACTTTATCTTGTTGAAAGTTTATGTCTACGAGACGTTGTAAATAACTATAGTTACCAGCCTTAAGATCCTAGAAATGTAAAATAAACTGTTTAGATTACCGACGACACGAACAAGAGGTGTTTGTGTGGTGAACACAATAGCAACTCATACCAGACTCCAGATTCGGCCTCATATTATGTTATTGAGCCAAAAAAAGCCGCACATGTTTTCATTGATGCCTAAAAACACGGATATTTACATCATGATGCTTCATGCAGTGTTACCAGTGTTATGAAAAGACCATGCGGTACCATTCCTGAACATCAGTTTTGGCATATCATGCAGCACTATAGCAGCACGTCTGTATGCTGTTGTGTTAGAGAAAGCCAAGATAATGGAGGTCATTCAGAATCCATGCCTCTCCATACGTCGTCGCACTATTTTTGTGGATACTTGTCGAACAATAAATAATACCATTGCCTGACGCAAGATCCATGATATGTCTCTGCAATCCCGTAAAGTGAACTTCAACATGCCTGTCTTTTCAGGCGTTACTGGAGGAAGGGCCTTGAAATCTTGTTTGGAGCCCTGAATAACGCTCTGAAAACAAATAGATTCCTTTTTTGCACAATAATTCTTGGATTCCAACCAATGAGAGTAGCAATATTGCAGAACTATAAACTAGACTTTCAATAGATCACGAAACTGCCGCTCTTCAATTCCGAGACTTGCTAGTAGACATTTCTCGTCATATACGAAATGTAATATAATCTTCCCGCAGCCAACATATCTTCATATATTTGTTTTCCACTGCAAAATGAGAAATCCACAGCAAAATTTCTCTTTTAAACTCAGTTTGAGACGATGTTTCTCCCTCCTGCTTCTTCCAGTTGCGTTTAAATGTTGATCGTTGGCATATTCTAGCCTCCTTTTCCTTATTTGTAAATTTTACGTTTGTCTCAGCCGTTCTTCATAGTGTTAAAATGTTGATGTGGCCACCAGTATAATAATAGTAATGTTTGTATATACTAAACTAATACAAATGCAGAAATTACATATGTATTTAAAGCCTTTAATATAAACTATAATTATCACTGCTTTTTAGAAATATGATATTTATCACTAGCTCTGAAATCATTGAACGCGCACCTTCAGCAGTACGAAACGACTTAAACTTGGGTTACAAATTTTTTAAAAAAAAAACCCTTTAGATTACAAAAAATAATTTTCAAGAAAAAATATGCTCTGATCAAAAAAGATACACATGTTTTTTTCAATAATTGTAGATGGGTATATTAAAATAAGACTTGCATGTTGTAAAGGTATTGTGATACTCATGTAAATTACAGTCACATCGAAGATGGGGAAGGTTGTTAATATATAAAATTCTAAACAAAAATATTTACATTTCAAACTAAAAATAGAGCCATTTAACTAGAAATAATCTTAAATAGCTCTAGATAAATAGTTTGAATTTTATCGGCAACACAGCAAAATCAATACTTAAAGAAATAGGCATATCAAAATTCGAAACCTCAATATCTTTAACATTTTAAAATGGCTTCTCAGCACTTTCGAATCACGTCCCCGTACTTCCGCGCGGCAGTCTAATCCTATAGAAATAAGTTGCTTCAATTGGAACGGTGACTTACCAGAAGCGGTCTTCCAATATAAGACGTACTTCGTGACTGGACTGTTGCCTGTGTAAGGAACGCTCCAGCTCAACACCACCCCACGACTACTCACATCTGTTGCTAGGATTTCGGAGGGCGGATCGGGCACTTCTGAAATAAGACGGGAGAAAAAAAGAAAGTTCAGGAATATTGAATCTCTGAAGTCGTGACAGAAATATGAAGAATCTTGGTTTCTTTGAAATTTAAGTTCCTTTTTTATTCCGGTGACTCTATTAAATATTGCTTCCAAAGATCAAGATAAAATGATTGTTAAATGTTTGTATGTTTTGTTAGGTAACATTAAAATAAAAAATTTTTATGTAATATGTTTTAACTCATTTAATCTATATGTGGTTTTTGAAATCTATTTATTTAAAAAGAGGAAAAGTAAAGCTGTCGTTTCCACCTAGATAGTTCTCTAGGAAATCTTTTTCTCTCAAAACACTTGTGCAAAATTTCTTAAGAAAATATTTGTAACATTTCAAATATATTATTTTCTTAGAAAAATTCATGAGAAAAGTTTTATTTTATTATACATTTAAAAGTCTTTTTTTTAATCAAAAATTTATTACGCTTTCTGTAATTTGAAAGTATTTGTATAACAATAGTACTTGATATAGAATAAAGCTTAAAACATTTCAGTTAGACTGATATTACAAAGATTAGTTACCACTTTAAAAGGCAAAGTAATAGATATAGTCTTGAAGCTTAGGTTAGAAATTTACTGCTCTGAGAACTTAATTTAATTCTTTAAATGTCGCGAAGTGAAGAATATTACCTTCTTTATTGCTTATTTTTAAGGTTTTAAAAAATTAAACAATATAAACTAACATATAGTAAAGATCAGGGTAAGATTCCTTAAGGATAAATTAAATGTGATATAATTAGAAATATTGATTTTTTTAAATTTTAATATTTATTCAATGCTGAGAAGTATCATATTCTAATAAACGTAAGTAAATTGATTATATTTTTTTCCAACACACATATATATTAACACTAGATTGTACAAGGAAAATTATTTTGACTGCTTTTTAATTTCAATTAGAAAAAACTATTAAGTATATAATGGCACAATTTCTTAGAATTTTTTAGAATATATTTTTTTCCCATGGGAAGCAAATTTTTTTAACTGTTAATATTTACTAATAACTTGTTATATGACTGTAAATGATATAAAAAATAATAAAAATTAATTNAAATTCTTCTCTAGTTGAGTTAATGTTTTAAATGCATGTTCCATACAATAATAAATTATTTTTCTGTTAAAAAAATTGGGGAAATGTATTAGAAATAGAGCAATACATGGTATATATTGTCTAATCAGTTGTTTTGAAGCACCTTCTGTGATCAAATACTGGATAATTATAAATTTAATATTATACTAATTTAGGTAATAAGGTTTTCAATGATTATAAACAGAATTTCGGCATAAAATAAGTAAAATTTGCAAAAATGCATTAAATCATTGTATGGAACTTTGAAAAAAAAATCTTGTAAAATACAATTTTCCAATATTTTTGTCTTAAAAATATAATTTCCTTTCTTAGAATAGTTTAAAATATAGGTAATGAAATACAATCCCCATGTTTTAAAATTGTCAAGAGTAGAAAGGGGAATTTATTGTTTGATCATTATTCTTGTCATCACCAAATCAACATATCGCCTGGCATATGGCCAGTTAGTTTCAAAGATCCTGTCCTTTGGATTATATCCAAGCAATTGAAACAGTATTTATCTTACTTACATCTCTTGATTCACTTGTTGCACAATTTATTTAATTAGAGAAATGCTCTTGTTTGAATTTTCAATTAAATTCCTCCTTAAAAATAGTATTTCCTTAACAAATTGCTGAAATCAATATTTATTTCAAATATTCCTTATAATTTTAATTAAAATTCTCAGAAATTTATATTAATATTAAAATAAACACTCGATTACAAATCAAATTAAAATGCAAAAAACATTATATTGGCCATTCTTCATCTTAGGTATAATAATAAGCCAAAAAAAAAATAATTATTTAGAGCAAATCACACGTGAATTTATTATATTTATTATGGTTACTCGTGCTTTTATTTATACTGTTTCTTTTAATTAGGTTATTATCGAGTTTACAAATCAAGTGTTGATCGAAGTTACAAATTTACAAATCATTAGTTATTATTAAAAAATTCATATCTTTCACTTACTTCATTCAAAACCTTCATCCAAAAATACAAGGGTGCGGCAAAAAAACTCGGACAAATTTCTGCCTCCTAGAATAATTATAATTTTCCTTTTAATTGGTATTTTCTGTTTCTTTATCCACACTTTAATAATAAAATATTTTTAATACATTTTCTTTTGTTTTCTACTTTAATTTATGTGTTTTTGATAATGTCGAACAAAAGGTCTGCTATTTTAGAGTTGTTTCAGCAAAGGAAACGAAAGTACGAAGTCGTTCATTTGCTTATTGTACCACAGGAAACAGTGTTTTGATGCAATTTGCCGTTTCAAAGAGCTTGGCAATAATGGTCGACATCCAGGAAGTGGGTGAAAACGCACTATAAACACTTCAATGAATCGTAAGGCCATCGAAAAGCGAGTCCAGAACAATCCGATGGTTTCCATGAGAAATCGCTCGTGACATGAGAATATGTGTCAGATCGGTGAGACGAATTGCAAAAACGGAGCTTGGACTGAAGCCTTACAAGTTGCGAAAATTTCAGCTCCTAAATGAAAGAAACAAACTAGTACGGCTCCAAAGATGCCGAAAACTTTTTAGACGGGCCGCAAGTCAGCGATGGGAGAGATTCCTTTTCCCTAATGAGAAGCTCTTTGCGGTTCAACAAATTCATAACTCCCAAAACGATTGAATCTGGTCTGTGGACGCTCCAAGCATTCGGCAATTGTTGAATATCGCCAATATCCAAAGTCAGTCATGGTCTGGGGCGGAATTTGCGCAAGTGGTAAAACTCCTTTGATTTTTGTGGAAGATGACGCTAAAATGAATCAAAAAGTGTACCAGAGGGACATTCTTGAAGCTGTTGTACTTACGTGGGCACAAAAGCATTTCAGAAATGCAATGTGGACCTTTCAACAAGACTCTTCACCAGCTCACAAGGCCATAAAGACACAAGAGTGGTGCAAGGCAAATTTTCCAGACATGATATCATGTGAAGAATAGCTACCCTACTCACCGGATCTCAGTCTCATGGATTACAGTGTATGGTCCATTTTTGAGTCCAGAGACTGCACTAAACCATACAAAACTTTAGACTCTCTAAAGGAATTGTTTCTGCGGGAATGGGACAGATTAAAGGTAAATGACTTGAGGCTCATTGTTGAAAATTTCTGCAAGCATTTGGCGCCTCTGCATTGCTGCAAACGGCTGTCACTATGAAACCAATTAAATTTATTTATTAGTACGAGTGTACTCTTATTATTATTTGTTACCTTTTGTTAATTTCTTAATTTTTTATAAAGTTGTTTAAAAAATTGTTTGTCCGGGTTTTTTTTGCCGCACTCTGTATACCAAACTATACCTTGATTATTTTAATCCTCGTTAAGCTCTTAACTGGTTTGTCCACACACCGTACGGGCTACCGAAAGCTAGCCACACAACCAATTTGCCCGTACGCTGTACGGCCACTGATGTGTTCTTCTTTCTATCTGTGATTTTCACCTATTTTTAATTCTTACAGTGAGATTATTTGTGCTAGGATTTTTAAGAGATGCAGTTTCGCCCATAGTACTGAAATACTTTTCATTCGAGACTTTCTTTGTGGTAAAGGTGGGGATTTTTTATTGAAAGCAGGAATTTAGATTCTTGAAAATATTCGATAAAGAACAGGAATTGGCAAGGCAATGTGCAATTTGTTGCTTGAAAAGAAATGAAAATGTAGAGTTAATCCAAAAATCCGATAATATCCCGATCCCCATTGCAATTTAAGACTTATATTACACCATGCTTCGAATTGCGCATGCATATATACACTCAAGAGCCAAAACATTATGATCACCTGTCAATAACGAGTTGGCCCACCTTTGGCGCGCAGCATAGCTTTAACCCGCCTTGGCATATATGCCACAAGTCCTTGGTAGATGGCCGGAGACAGATTGTACCAGATGTTTAAGCAACGGTCACGCAAATCCGAGATATTGCGAATTGGTGGTCTTTGAATTCTGAGCTGCCATCCCATGACATCCCAAATGTGTTCTATCGGATTGAGATCCGGTGAGTTAGGCGGCCAGGACATTAACTGGATCAGCATCATGTACCTAAAACCACTCCAACTCAATTTTAGCCTTGTGACACGGGGCGTTGTCCTGTTTGGAACATTCCATTTCCAGCTGGAAAAACAGAGACCATGATAGGGTGCAACTGGTCCGCAATGATGTTCAGATACCCTGTAGCATTCATGGCCTGCTCTACTACAACCACGGGTCCTAGAGACGCCCAAGAAAATGTCCCCCAAAGCATAATACCACCACCACGGCCTGTGTATGACCTACTGTACATTAAGGGAGCAACTGTTCGCCTGGAAGACGGCGTATCCTGACACGGCCATTGGCGTGATAAATGATAAACTGTGATTCATGTGACCAACTCTCTCCGACTGATCTATGGACCAATCGCGATGTTCCCGGGCCCAGCGCAGGCTCAGTTGGCGATGACGCTTGGTCAGCAAAGGCATGCGAGGGGGACGTTTGCTGCGTAGCCCCATATCCAACAGTGTCCACTGAAACAGTCTGCTCGATACTACTCTACTTGGCCCTGCATTGTTTTGGGCTGTCGGCTGAGCCACTGTCTGACTCTGGTTTTGCTTCACCATGCGAGACAGTCTCCGACGACCTTTTTCTTTGATAGCGTGTGAACATCCAACACCATGTCGTCTACTGCTGGTTTCAAACGTCGTTCATCCACTTTGCATAAGTACTAACAACTGTAGATCGCGAACAACCCACGAGTCGTGCATTTACGGAAATACTTGTTCCGAGCTTTCGAGCCATTACAATCTACCCTCTATCAAAGCCGCTTAGATCTGCAGCCTTTCCCATCACACATAGAAGTTAGTGAAAGAAGGATTCTTTAGACTCTCCAGCAGCAGTTTAATAACCACTTCCACCTGATCACGTGCCTTCCACGTCATCCAGGCGAGTTCATTGCAAAATGTAGGGGTGGTCATAATGTTTTGGCTCTTGAGTGTATATGCATACATATGCAAAATCTTCAAAATTTGAGAAAGATGTACCCACATGAAATTTTTATGAGTTTGAGAGAAATTCCCTTAAGGTATATGAAACATTTTTGACAGCATGCAGAGTGTACTCATAAAAAGTAAACATTTAGTAGTTTCTGTGTTCCACAATTATAAAATAAAAAAATAGAGGGAAAACATTAAAATTGAAAATTAAAATAAAACTTTCCATGTTTACATTCTGTTAAGTATCATGTTCAATTATATGCAATAAGAAGTGTGCCCTTTTTATTTAGAACATTTAGGGCTGAAAACTGACTGCTTAAGGGGTTAATCTTGCAGTCACGATAGGCTTAAAGCCATAGTCACGATCTCGTGGCTGGGGAGTCTCATGAGTTAACCAAGAGCCACTGATGACTTTTCGGGCCAATGGAGGGTCTGGTGCACGTTAAATCTCTCAGGGCTAAGAGCCTTCCCGTTGGCGTGGTGTGATAGTTTGGAGGGTTGCTAGTTCTGGAGTCGTCCTCGTCACTGGACCGAGACTCAAACTAGGAGGTCCGTCACCAGTAGTCCCCCTTTGGCCTTATAATACGGCGTTAATAAACACTCACTCCGAGTTCATCTATTTTTAAATATAAAGATGTACATCATCCAATCAGTCGGCATTGCAATACAAACTTCTCATCAATTATGCAAAAATCAATATCAAAACACGAGCAGTTTTTTAGCAATTTTTAAATAAAACACTGTTCATGATGTTAAAAAAATTTGTCAAAATTGAGATCGAATGTTTTATAGTTTCCTTCTTAGTGATTACAAATATTGGTACTTAAGTTTCATACTGTCGATCTATTCGTCAAATAAAAAGATATCACCAAATGCCATTTTATGCAGCGTAATAGAAAACTGTTATCACATGTATGTACAAACACAATAATCTTGATCACGCCTTCGGTATCAAAATTTGGCGACGTTTTTGATTTGGCGTATAATACGTAAGTACCACCATATTTTCTAAGTAATTTATTTTTTTAAAGAAAAGGAAGATTAAGTAATAAAATATTAATAATTTTCTTGAATTTTTTAAAATTGCAACATTTGTACAAAACGCAAAAAAAAAAAATTTTAATACATTTTTGAAAAATATATGATATTTGCAATCACACTATGTCAATAATAATATTTCCTCCCATAAATATTTTCATTTAAAAAATAAATTGAAACATAATTTATTTCAAAATGTTTATTAAAAATAAAAAAAAGAAATATTCTCCAATAATAAATGTAAATAAAAAAAATAATAAAACGAAATAGCAAATCTTTCAACCAAGATGAAAATAAAAAAAAAATGAAGGTCATCTAAAAACAAACAATATGCAAAAGACAACAACAAAAGATGTTTATCGCTTTTTTTAAAGATAGAAGAGTATATAAAATGCCTCGTACATGTATGTAACGCCTAGTAGAATCTAGATAAAAATTTATGACTCGCTACCAACATAGAAATTTCAAAGCTCAGGAAGCAGCAATAATTTTTTATTAATGTTACGTGCGGTGAGATTTATTTGGAAGATCTATAGGACATCTAAGAAAAAGAATTATAGCTTTTTTATGGTATATATTTCTTTAACTAAAAGTATTTTTGATTATTTTTTTGCATTTGTGCATGTAAATTTAATCTCATATTAAATTCAGAGTATTACTAATTTATTTTTAATCAATACATATTATTTATATTATACGTCTGAAGTAAGCATAAATTTGATCACTTAAGAAGAAAAAAATCTACTGATAATAAATTTATTTTCTGAAATTAAATTTGTATCTTAATTAGATAAACTAAAACAAAAAAAATAATAAAGGCTGTTTATTAAAATAATATAAGCTCTGCATTCTTATAAAGAGCAAGTATTTTTCCAAGCAATAAAAATGATCCTAAAAATAAACCTTACCACAAATTACTTCAATGTATGCCCGTTGTCTTTTCCAGAATTTTAAAATTTCTCTTACAGAGAGTCGTAATTACAATTATTAATAAAATTAAATTTATTTCACACTGCATCATTTTTGCACTAAAAGAGGATGGAAATGAATTCATTATATTTTTACTTCACTCCACAGAATAAATCGATCTCTTTGTCTTCCTCGTTCCATCCACTCACTTTTTAGATGTGTTTATTTTGGGGGAACTACCTCATTATTTCTCTCAGACCTTTTCGTAAATCTCAAGAGTACTTAAGATGCATGTATTCAATCATTAGGTATTAATATATCCTGAAGGATTTACTCTAGTAACCTTATAATCTACCGTAATGTTTCAGATAATAATTCATAGTGTGAAAAATTTGAGACAGTTCTAGAAAACAAACTTTCGGTTTAACCAAGAAGCGGATAATAATAACAAAGAACGATATGATTTTATTTTGTTGTTTAAAAAATTTTAAATTGCTGAAACCAATAATTAGCCTGGATAATGAAATATAATTCATGACTGTAAATGATTGAAAGAAGGAATAATTGCTACATCAAATATTCATCGAAATCATATAAAGATTGAAGGATCTCTAAATTTTGCTTGGAAGATTGTAATGGATTCTCAACAAGTCTTCTAACAATCTTCAAGGTGAAAAACTTTTTCACGGCTTTGTTCATTTTAAGAACTTCTTTCTGTAAAGGAACTGGGACGCTTCCAAGGGTTTCTTAGTATTTAAAGGGAAACGAATTCGTAAAGGACGTTGACAGCGAAATCTTAAAAGATAGTGAGAGCTTAAATTATATTTGTTAAACTTACGCAATATCTACATATCTTTGCATTTGACTTGTAGTCTTATGAGCGTTATTGCCAAGTCTGCAAGTATTGGGATCCAGAGCGTCTGTTTGACTTCACCTAATTAAGATACCATTTTCAGACGAAGGACACAAACGCGTGCGTACCGCCAAGGCTGAAGGTTTATATAGTGAGAGTCACTCACAGGCCGGAATGTTTTGTGTAATTAAGCCTAAAATCCCCCCCCATAATAATACTGAAATATAAAAGCGTTGTTCAATATTGTTCTGTATATTATACGAACGGCATATGTTTCATATATTTCGTATTAATATTTTTTTTTCAGCCACTTTCTGCTTAAGTACAAGTTTTTAAACATTTTATTGTAAGAATTTGTAAAAGTCGACCTTGTAAGAAAAGTAAGAAAGAATAAACAAATTTTGTCTACCAGATCTAATTATCCATAAAAAACTAGACTGAAAACCCAAATCAAATGCTTTAGCAAAAATAAATCTCTCATCTTCTCTATAAACAAACACCACATGTTCTTTTCAAGGGCAGTCGTAAAGCACTCAATTCGGAAACATTCCTTTCCCCTTATGTTTATAAAACAAAAACCAGTTCTAAGTGAGTAATATTTCTCTCATTTCGAGTAAAAGGTCAGATCTCCATGTATCTCAAATCTTATGGACATAGAATGCCATCTATTGCCGAAAAAACTTAGCTTAAAAAAACGTTCCAGGTTCCTGGCGCACCGGTTAGTCATTAGACCAGTGAGGAAGGAAGACGCTGGCTCACGGGTGAGACACTCATCTTGTGACGGTGTTTCATGCCAGCGGACGGGTGAGACGTTCGTCCCGAAGGGGTTAAGATAAGTTATAGAGAAGAATCGGGTATTATGGAATAGTTGGATAATGTGGAATACCGAGGCTTTGGATCTGTTTGTAGCTGTTAATGCGTAAGAAAACCTTTGACTACTGAAAACAGACCCTCGCGATGCATTGCAGTGAGAATCGATCATTTGTTGTTGCCTTACAAGTGCCACTACACAACAAAGTGTGTTTTACGATTTTCAGAAGTTTTTGCCTTAAGTTTTCAAACACTTTAACCTTCTAGTAGACATGTGACTTGAACTTAAAAGATGAGCATAATTTACACTAAAAGGATTGTAGTTTGTAACACTGTGTTTGTTTTTTTTGCTTACTTCCTTCAGTTTAAAGGTTGATTTTTCAAGATAGCGTGTGTCTGGTATTGTGGAATACTAGATATTTTATAATACCAGACATTCCATTCTGATGTATCATTTATGATATATTTCATTAGATCAACTAAAGAATCAGAAAAAAAAGCTGAATGTACCTTTGGTAATGGATAATTCTCCGAAGGTCAATGAGGGATTTCATTCAAATTCTTCAGCTGTTTTCTGTAGGCTCGCCTTGATTGTCTTGGACTGTGGCTATCGTTCATAAATTCGAAGCTGAAATGACTTTCATGTATTCTTAAAATAATGCTTTATAGTTAGAAGTAAATACGTATTATGAAGCCTCAATTGGTTTTCTAATGGCTTAAGCCACCTGTTCAGTGTACGTGTATGAAATTGTAAAGCGCCCTCTAGCGCTCATAGTGATTCAGTGTACTCTTAGACTCCAACGAGTGAGGAGTCTGAGTCGAGTAGTTCCGAGAGAATAAAAATCAGTCCATGAAGGAGAGCTTTTATTTCAACGTGTGTGTGTCTCTCTTTAACTGAGCTATCGACGACCCCACACCACCTATTCCATATTTTACCATATATTCCATATTTTCCATATATTCCATAATACCCTCCATTTATCATTTTTATTTAAAATAATTTTTTATAACAACAAAGTAAAATATTTGTTGACAAGTGATAATTCCTAACAATCGGGCATAGTATATATCTATGATGGTCTTAGAGATTTTTATCAAAAACTAGTCACGTTATTTTTAGAAATGTAAATTGTATTCTATAATACTTGACTCTCATCTACTAATTAGTATTAATTGGGATTTTATGGCCGTCTGTAGCCTAGTGATTTCAGCATCGGACTCCAGAAGCTCCAGATCGGTACGATGCCCCCAAATAACCTCCGAGTACACGAGGAGTACGTGCTCGTTAAATCAGTGGGTTCGAAAGTCTTGTGGGTGTTCGTAGTAGAAACCACGAGTGCAGGGGGCTGGAGAAAATTTCCCTCCCCTCCAGTTCCATGCCTAAATTGTGGAGGGGAATTAGGTGGTGACGCCATCTATCGTTAAGAAGTCCAACCTGTCTCACGGGCTTTGGCACTTTTATTCCTTCCCTTCGGAAGGACGCGACAACAACAACAATTAGGATTAACTCGCGGTTTTATTTGTTATACTGCGACCATATCAGATTGTGAATAATCTTAAATGAAAGTTGTTGATTACAACGTGCCTCATCCTTCCGTTGCTCCTCTCAGACCTGTGGTAGTTGTCTCACTGACATAGTGATTATGATCACGAACTCGTGGCCAACAGGTCATCAGTTCTAACGTTAGTGCCCCTAAAATCCCTTCATGAAGTGGGACTGATTCGCGTTCAATCCATCTTGGCTTGAAATCCTTCCCGTGGTGTGGTGTTATAGTTTGGAAAGGAGGCTTCCAGTTCAGGTGTCGTCTTCGTCACTTGACTATGGTACAGAATTTCGAGGTCCGTCTCCAATAGCACTTGTGTTGCTTTATAGTGCGACGTTAATAAACACTCACTCAGATTGATAATGAACCTGAGTTTACCACAAACTTAAGAATCAAAATAAACTTGATGAATGAGAATGTATTCCAATTTTTACACACTTACAGTATCCGACTACCCTAAAAATTGTGAGTTTTACCAAAAATTGGCATATTTTTTTATGATTTTGTTTTGTATACCATTTTATTAGCTTTATAAAAATACCAAGTTTATTATTTTCCGTTCACTAGAACAAACACTACAAGTGTTTTAGTAAAAGCAGAGGCCATTACTTTAAGCAAGATATGTCATACTTTAAAATGCGTTTTACTCGAAATGTGTTTTTTTTTTAAATGCTCAAACAAGGATAGCGATTGTTCAAAAAGTTTTGAAGATAGAAGTGTTTTAACCTTCAGATTTATTAATCACTGTTTTATTACAAAATTTAGTCCCTTATGTTGATATAATCAATGTTTTTATAGGCAGTTTCATATAACTAAGATAAAGTACTTCCAGTTTTTATAAAAGTTAAAATATCTCTTACCCTAAAGGTATTTAAAAAAATAAATAACATAGCAACACATCAGAATTGAAAAATGGAAAAATTTGTTCATAAACTTTGGGTACAGAATGGGCCCTGTTTATGTTATTTTTTTTGTAAATTTGTACCCCTTTTTTCCCATTTCATTAAAAATAATTTATTTTTATCTTTTTAATTTTAGCATATTTTTCTTAAAATTTACTAAGCAAATCTAAAAACCACAAAAAAAACCCATATCTCCATTTTTTTTTTTAAAGAAAGTTGTCGCAAATTGTCGGATATCTTAAAGAAATTATCTCTGTAAATAAAATTGTCAGCAGTTTTCATATTCTCAATATTTTTTAACTTAATTTGTTAAACGTGATGTTATAGTAGGCGCACGAGAGATGGGACATAACATTCCGAGGTAACCATGAAATTTGGATTTTCACGTACGTCCATTTCACGAGTATACAATGAATTTTGGGAATCCGGTAAAACATCAAATATAAGACATCTCTGTGGCCGGAAAAAGATCGTGCAAGAATGGGTCCAACGAAGACTGACGAGAATCATTAAACTTGACAGACGTGCAACCCTTACGCAAACTGCTGCAGATATTAATGCTGGGCCATCAACAAGTATCACCGTGCAAAACATTCAATGAAACCTCCTCGATATGGGCTTTCGAAGCCGAAAACTCCCTTCTTGTACCCTTGTTGACTGCACGACACAAAGCTTTACGCCTCGCCTGGGCTCGTCAGTACCAACATTGGACTGTTGATGACTGGAAACACGTTGTCTGGTTTGACGAGTCTCATTTCCAATTGAACCGAGCTGACGTTGTGCGGTGTACAGGTATAGAGGCAACCTCATGAATCCATGGACCCTACATCTCAACAATGGACTGTTCAAGCTGGTAGAAGCTTTGTGAAGGTATGGGGCGTGTGCAGTTGGCGTGATATGGGACCCCTGATACGTCTAGACAGGTAGCAGGTACGTAAGCCTCCTGTTTGATCCCCTGCACCCATTCATGTCCATTGTGCATTCCAACGGACTTGGATTTCAGCAGGACAATGCGATACCCCACACGCCCAGAATGGCTCCAGGAGCACTCTTTTGAATTTAGACACTTCCGCTGGCCACCAAAGTCCCCAGACATAAACATTGTTGAATATATCTGGGATGCCTTGCAAAGTGCTGTTTTGAAGAGATCTCTACCATCTCTTACTTCTACTGATTTATGGACCGACGTGCAGGATTCATAGTGTAAATTATCTCCCCCACTACCTCCAACATTAATCGAATACCTACCACGTCATGTTGCGAAACCTCTGCCAGCTCGTGGGGCCCTACACGATATTAGGCAGGTGTACCAGTTTTTTTGGCTCTTCAGTGTAACAGAAGGGGTGCGCTGCTTTTCATTCGAGACGGAATCCATTTCAGGCGAAAGTTCGACTTCTTTCCCAAAGAAGATTCATCCATGTTGTTGCGGGTTTCGAACCCGAGCCCACTCGGTTACAAGCCGAGGGCCATATCCACAATACTGCCTAGGCGGCATGAAAAGTTTTACAAGATTATAAAGATTTTTTCCTTCTTTAGAATTAAATGTTTTCAATTTTCTTCTAAATCTTGTTTAATCACTTCTAGATTATTTATAAAAACAAAAATTCAAATTTTTTAGCAAAAAAAATTTGCATGTATATGTTTATCCTAAATATATATTGATATTCTTAATTTATATGATTTTTTTACATAGATATTCTTAACTTCTCTTGCCCTTTTATTTTGTTATACCATGATTTATTACATTTAAAAAAAGAAAAACTATTTTTCAAAGTATTCTCAAATGAGAAAATCAATACTAAACATCTTAAAGACGACTTACAACCAACTTTATTTTAATTTAAGATAAACTTCATAAAAATTTCTGGACTAAAAGACATGTAACAATTTTAATTTGGTATTGTCAAACATTCTAATTTTAAGAGTTTTAATCTTTTCTTGTATTGTGTCCCTTTTAAAACCCTTTAATATGTATTAGTCATTCAGTTCTCACACAGGAACAAGTTACAAGGTAATGTTTAAGCTCTTCATGCTACATTTAGAATTGTATGCATTAACATTTAAAACAGCTTCAAAGTAATTAAAGAAAATAATGAGTACAACCGCACAAAATGCTTACTTAAAGAATAAATCCTTTCAAGTTTTCCTTTATTTAAACGTCTTCTCTTAACTTTAAAATTCCAGTAATTTTCTTCTAGGAAAGAACTGAAACCTTAGCCTTAATTTAAGCCTCTTTCAAAACTAACTTTTCTGTTCTAGAACTTAAAGCAGTTTCTCTTCAGGAAAAAAAATCCCCGATCCCTGTTTAACTTTTTATAAACCTACTTGTTTAACCAACAGCAATTTTCATCTCACAGTTTAATTTTTATATATTGGAAAGCAAATTTATCGAGAAACTTAATCAGCCATAGCGGAAGAAAATAAAGTTTTGTTAAACCGAACTAACTTTTTAAAAGTGTTTTAAAGGGCAAATGAATTTGAGTTTAACACCTCAATTAGAAGCATACCTCGATTACTTAGAGTAGCTGATTTTCCGCATAAAAAACGAAGGGCGTTTCCTGTTATACATATGCAATCAGACCCCTGATTAACGTACCCCTATTTAACGAATTTTTCTCTCCCCGCGATTAAAATAAGGACAGAAAAATCCTATTTAATGAATAATAAACCCCAAATTAACGAATCATTTCAGCAGCTGGATACTTTTTTTATTATTATTTTGTATTAGGAAAAGTTGGATTTTTTTTCTAATGACGTATCCTTTTTGTCTTGAACAGAATACTTTTCTCGTAAACAGCTAATTTCAAAGGGAAAGGGTGAAGACCATTATTAAACTATACAGTGTAACGTTTCCCGCCACACAGTTGTAAATCGGCTTCTTTTTGTGGATATGATCACCACGTTCAATGAACACCTTAAAATATTGAGCTGTCTTGTCTTGGACATCGTGGAACTTTAGACACCCCGAGGAATTTTCCCCTACTCCGCCCACGAACTGGATGTAACTCGAGAATATAGTGACCGATCGCTATCATTCTAGAGATCTAGACCGATCGCTAGATCCTAGAGAGAGAGAGAGAGAGAGTTAGAGAGAGAGAGAGAGAGTTAGAGAGAGAGAGTTAGAGAGAGAGAGAGTTAGAGAGAGAGAGAGTTAGAGAGAGATAGTTAGAGAGAGAGTTAGAGAGAGAGTTAGAGAGAGAGAGTTAGAGAGAGAGTTAGAGAGAGAGAGTTAGAGAGAGAAGAGAGAGAGTTAGAGAGAGAGAGTTGGAGAGAAGAGAGAGAGTTAGAGAGAGAGAGTTAGAGAGAGAGAGTTAGAGAGAGAGAGGTATATGGTTGGAAACTTTCGTAGAGGCTGGACGTGACCTCCTTTCTCGCAAACCACAGAAATTGAACTCTTATGACTCCACAAAATATTTTTAATAACTTCAATATATATTCTACAATTAATAGCTGTGATGTAAATAAACCAAATATTTAAATTAATAAATATTACGATACCTTTATTTATCTCAAATGTCACAACAGGTACAGATGAGTCGATGAGTCATGAGTGTAACCTATCAAGTGAGTCTTGAATAAGACATATAATTCTTTCTTACCTCAACCATCTCAACAACACAGGGGATATTTTAATATTTTAACGATTCTTTTACATTTGATGATAGGCTGCCTATCTGTGCAACTGTAGTTGAGGAAATTATTGATATGTCGCAGCAAATGAATAACAATTCTGATGCAGAAATTGTGTATGAAACTCTTATCAAAACTTTTACATTTTCTGATGCTTTACATTGTTTGGAAACTATGAAAATATACGTCGGACTGCAGTATGTAAATGACACATTATTTTTTTCTCTGCATCATGACGAAAACATTTATTAGTCAGTATTTTAAAATTTTCAATAAACTAGTGCGTAATAATTCCTCTTAGCATTTTTAGCTGTTGAATAAAAAGTATGTAAATTTTTAGCTAAAAAATTTTTTTGGTGTATTGTTGCTTATCATAAGAATTTCCAAAGGATAAGTGCCAAAAGTTTGAATTTTTTTGGACTTCGATATTAAGAATAACCCGAAATAACGAACAAAAGCTCGGTTTGGATGAATTCGTTAATACGGAGTTCATCTGTATATTAGAAAAAAAATTACAAATTTTATTAAATACTGTATAAATAAGAGAAATACTCTGTTAATTTTATTAAAAGTTATCTGCATAGTTAAATTCTAAGCGCTATGTATTAAATTCTTACTTATAGATTGATATAGTTTGGTTTAGTGAAAAAAGTACAATATAAATATATTCATATATTCAAGTATCACATCTACTTTTAATCATCAACATATTAAATTTAAAGTTGACATAACATTAGCTCTTTTAACGTTCTTAACTTATAATTTTTTTAGTAAGACTATTTTATACTTGTTTCTGTGCTAAAACTTGGCCAGTAATGTTGCAGCTTAGAATCTGAATTTGGATCCTGAATCAGGCAATAACTTGCTTATTGTTTTCTGATTCACAATGTGGTCTAAGAATCTTTGAATGTATCTTTAGGTAAGTCATTTTTTACTTATAAAATGGATTTAGAATTTCCATCCATTATTTTCAATGGGATTTCACTCAGTATCATAAACAGAATGTGTGGGGTAGGTTGGCTAGCCATAAAAGTGGTTAAACCCACTTTTATATAAAATTAAAAGCTGTCCTCAGTCAGTGTCGTTTATAATGCTGTAGCGCACGCACGCACGCAAACGTCACATTTCATTTTTTTAAATTTACAATAAAAAAATGAAAAATGATGCAAAATTATCCAGGCTTTATATTGTACTAAAATTATTATTTTAAAAATCATAGATGATAATATCTTTATTTCCAATTTTCTCAAAATGCATTTTTTGGTGATTCCGGTACACTTTTCTCAAATTATACTTTACGTATAGGGCTGAATTTTGCATAATACAAGATTTACAAATTTTGACTAAAGTGAATGAATTTGTTTTCAAAAAAACATTAATAAATTTCAGATACAGCAATCTCTGCATGAAATTTAAAGAGAATTTGAATCACTAAATTAAAATTTTTTTTATATTTATTTTTTAAAAATTAATTTTATTTATTTTATGGATAATTATGTTTGCAAGCACTCTGGAAAATTTTAAAACGATCTATGCAGTGTATTTTATGCAAAGAGTACCTAAATGTAAGAACATGCCTCGAAAATAAAAAAAATACTTATTAATTCTTTTTTGCTTATGCAAATTTATTTGTGATTCAAAATAGAATTTCTTAACATTAACAGGTATTTAAATATCATAAATATACATATAATTCAACTAAAAATTTTACTTTCATTGCTTTTAATTTAAGTAAGTGAGAACCATTTAAATTTGGTGTAAGAAAAGTTCATTTTTCCTTGTCGCAGACGTCCCAGTTACCTTAATGGTGGTCGGCTGCTTATACATGTGTCAGCCAGTCGATTCTGAATGTTTTCTTTTGATACCCCGGATGCCTGAAAGGTGGTAAATGACGTCGAACCAATTTTAGCACAGTTGTTGGTGAGGACGTGGCCGCTCTTATGATTGCGTGATCATCTCGTGTATTTATGTTCCTGTGATGCCTTGACCCTTTGCGACGGTAAACTATCACTTTCGTGATCGATTGTTACCAACAACGAGCAACTATTCTGTCGCTCCGACCGAGGTGGCGGCCGATACGCTTGTTCGACCAATCTGCTTCTCTGAGGCCTACTATACGCCCTCTCTCAAAGTCCGGCAATTGTTCTTACTATCACCGGTTACATCACCGAAGCATCTCCAGTCATAATACTATCCATCCAAGTCAACAGATTTGTTTGAATAATCCTATGTAATGTAAATTAGATTAGAGTGAGTGAGTGAATGTGGGGTTTTTTGGCGCAAGCCAAATCTGGCTATACTGCGCCATAAATTAGATTAGAAGCGGGCGACAGCGCGCAGCGCTTTTAACCAAGATGGGTGAAAAAGATCAATCCATGTCGGAGATACAAAACAAATCAAG
>BMAO01023227.1:0-37953 GCA_019973975.1 Trichonephila clavata | reverse complement strand
GTTATCATCATTATCCTATCCCAATCTTCACACGTCAAGAGAGATTTTACTGCGGACAGATTAATTTTATTGATCACATTTACTGAATGCCACTATTTTGAAGTACTACGAAACTTGCAATGAATGTACACAATGTTACATAGATAGCGAATTGAAATTAGTAGGAGAAATTTAATTAGAATACAAGTTTAATTAACGTTGCTTTCTGCTATAAAATTTTCTGTTGCTGATCTGTCTCATAACACTAGACAACATCAAAATTGTTTCGGGCTCAAAAATAGTTTATTATGAAGTATTTTGGTCTTGCTAAACACGAAAATCACCATAAAAACTTCAGATTAGCTCTTGTTTTCAAGAATCAGAACTCGCTATTCATAAACAGCTGTATTTTTACTCATCTTTACTTTCTGTGTATAATCTTTTTGATGTTCATTTGAGCGGGTAGATGGAAGCTCTTGCCTCAGGAACGATTTTTATTTCAACGAAAGGCGTGTAACCACGCCACCTTTCTTCAGGTGTGTTTTGAGTCTAACCTAGAGCATCAGTAGAAAAAGAACACGCAATAATGCACGATTCAAGTGATATTCGCTGTTTTTCGTCTTACAACTCAAGGTAAATCAATTCAACTATATTTAGGTCTCAAAGATAAGTGTGGTATAAGGATTTTCAGACAGCAAAAAGGATGAGAACTATCAACAATTAGTCAAAGAACTCCTACAAAATTTCATGACCCAGGATGCAATATTTATCTAAAGATCCATTTTTTACATTCCCATCTTGATTTTCCCCTAAAAATTGTGGAACTGTAAGCAATGTGAACACAGTGAAAGGTTTCATCAAGATATCACAACAATGGAACGTATATATCAGGGTCGTCGGGATGAATCAATGCTCGCAAACTACTGCTGGACTGGGATAACTCGGGATACTCGGGTTTCAATATACAAGAGGCAATTCAAAAGGAAATGTTCACAGGAAATAAACTAGAAAATACTACTGATTTCTGATATGAACACTGTTTCTAGAAACATGACTTATTGTACCGTATGTACTAGTTAGTAATGTTTTGTTCTTCGAATTTACCTATAAATTGATAGATGGGCTGTAGTATATCTTAAAAAAAAAGAGCTAATAAATATATTTCATTTACATATTCTTTTATTTTTCAACCCAAAATTAGTAAGAATAGGCTATTTAAAACTAGGAAACAGACAAAAAGTTGTTTTTTGTTGCCTAGTGTAATTATACTAAAGTCAAAACTGGTAATTTATATATTCGTGGCAGAAAATTTATTAACCCGGGAGCAGTCGCGCACTCAATACTAACGTAAGTGGTCACGCAGGGTGACTCAATCACCCCAATCCTTTTTTCATTATTATTTTGATTGCACTCGATAAAAATCAGAATTCCAATGAATAATTTAACTAAGAGAAAGTATACTTACTTGTAAGGACTTTTCAATTTTATTTTGATAATTTGAGAAGAAACCCAATCAAACTCAACTAAAATGTTTCACAAATGGACGTGACTTTAATAAAGGACACAAATCACAAACATTTTTCGCTAACATTACAGGAATGATATTTGCATGCAAAACCATCATATATTGTTCAAGCTATTGTAGTTTTACTGTCCTTTGACGATCGACAAATAGTATATTGAACTTTTTCTTCCTTGTGTCTTTTTGACAGGGTGAAGTGTGTCTTGTAGTACACATATGGCTTCATATTTTTCTTGATGGAATTTTTTAAGTAGCATTTGAAAATTTTCCTTTCAACTCAAACGTTTCATGTTCATTACTTTTCTCAAATTTACTTCGCAATTATGATTAATATTCATTATTTCATCGGGTTCTTCCCTTTCTTGATCAGCTTCAAGTTCATCCGATAGGGATCCATTTCTTTTTTTATATATTCATTTACATTCATAAACCATAATGAGTCATACGACACAGCAATCAAAAACACTGAAGGCCTTATTACACGTACGCGTTAGGAGCAATTTTTAGTCCAATTCGTTCAATTTATTTCGAACAACTTTTTGTCAGTCAGCTGAAAAAGTTGCTCCAAACAAAAGTTGCTTGAAATTCCAGCCAATGGGTTCTTCGGCACCCTACGTCATAAACAAGATGGCGGTAACGACGGTAGTTTCACATCAGATATGTTGTATAATATTTTAATGGTGTACAGTATTTTAACGGCGTATAATACTTTAAACAGAATGGTGTTTCATTTCTGTTGAAGCTCATCAACAAAAGCGCGAGCGAAATAAAAGAAATAATACTGGATGGTCGTTTTCGAAGCAGAAAAATCGGCGAGTTATGTTTCAATGTGGAGAAAGAGCGGGGCTGACGTCCGAGCATGAGGTTTTGTTTACGGTAACCCTTCACCCTCAGATTGGGCTAAAAGTTGGGCCAAAAAGTTGCACGAAAAATGTACGTGTGATAGGGCCTTAAAGGGGCTAGTCGTTCCCAGGGAGAAAATGTAGCCTATTCATTGAAAATATTTTGAAACAAAAGCTGTCGCGTGGGGAACTCAGTCACCCAAAGTACCTTAAGATTGTAAAATTCGTTTTCCACTCCCAAAAAAGAGGGAGATATATGAAAAATACATTTCAGCTCTCATGAAGACTGTCATATAGGAGGATACTGACAAGGTCATTGGTAACAAACAGTTTTTCCAGAATTAAAGATTTTGTGAACCTGGGGTGACTTCGTGCCCCGCGCGACCACTTCCGGGGTAATGAATACCACTATTTTGAAGTACTACGAAACTTGTGATGAATGTAACATAGATAACGAATTGAATTCTGAAGAAGGAGAAATTTAATTAAACTCGTATTCTAATTAACGTTGTATTTTATTATAAAATTAACTGCTGCTGATCTGTCTCATAATTATTCAAAAGTCAAAACTAGTAATTTTTTCGTGGCAGAAGGAGTTATTACAAGAAATTAGCAATCGCTTTCAACTATTATGGAGTTGATATTATTTTATAAAAATCTACCTACGATGTCAAAGTTGGGTTTCTTTTCATGCCAGAAGATATTTTGACTCGCATTACAGTATGAATAATCAAACTAGTCTGTGTACAGTCCTATAACGCTGCTGTAGACACATTCTAATCATATATAACTAAAACTGTACAGAGTATTTCTATTCTAAAATCTATCCCGAATAATTCCTCAAAATAATTCAAGTTACGATGAGAAGTTAAGGGGTTTAACAACCCAAGAATATCCGTATCCAAAAGTATTTACTTCTGCGTAAAGCCACAAAAAGAGTCTGCCTCAAAACATCAGAAGATGACCTTATGTTGTACTATAAGTTTTAACCGTTGATAAATATTGATAACAAATTAAGTAAAAAACATGTCGAATGACTTTATATAAAAAATTAAAACAATTCGCTTAATAACATTTTTCATACTTTTCTTTGCTGCATATTAGTGATACAGTCGACCCTCTCTAATTCAAACATTCGATAATACGAACCTCTCGCTAATTAGAAGTATATGCTCAGTCCCTAGAAAAACTCTTGATACTTAGAACTAAAACAATACGTTTTGGTACACTCAATATTTCGAGGTAAAATCTGTGACCAGCCAGAATACAACACGTGATAATTCGAAGTGATCTAAATAAAACTCTCGACAATTTAAGGACTCACTATCATGTAGAGTCCTGTAGAAAACAGGTTGGAGCTTACATGTTTTGTAGTGTATTGTCTCTGCTTGTCTCCCCTGTAACGTAGACTTCTTTGATGACCCCATTGAAGTTTATTCGATAACTCTGACAGAAGAGCTAAAGGTTCAATAAACAAACTACGCAACTTTTTGCTTCAAAATCATGTTGATGTGAACGTTTTTCAAGCTTCATTTATTCTAGAAAAATCTATTGACAAAGTAAGATTGAGTGCCATAAAACAAAAAAAGATAACAGATTTTTCGTCAAAAAAAAAAATTAATTATGTGTACAGTATGTATTTTTTTAATGCATGAATTTTAACTTCTGTTTAATATTTATACTGCATATAATATGTACTTTTAAAAAATACTTTAAAATACGTTTATACGCAATTGTTGTTATATTACATACTTTCAAATTTAAGTGTGTTAGAAAAAAATTCCTCTTCGTATATTTTGGGAGATTTTTCCTACCCTCTTGAAAATTCAAAGTTTTTCATTGATCCCTTCAACTTCGATTTATCGAGAGTCGACTGTAGTTGTATATCAGTCAGTGGAATATACTATGCTCATGATAATTACATATACATAGCAGGCATTTTAAAATAATTATTATAATAAAAAAATGTGTGTGTGCTTATGATCACATGACAGTAGTGAAAACTTCTGATTTATTCACGGCAAGGGAATCTAGTTGTTCAGATGTACTACGTGTTTTCTTTTACGTAATTTTCACATGCAGGCGTTAAGTAGTTCTCTTTTTTCCTGCCCATTGTTCGGTGGATTTGTTTATTTCATCCACTTTCTGTAAAGGGCAATGTTTAAATAATTATGCATTCTAAGATATTTACATTTGAGTGCATACGATTTAAATGTCAGTTAGTTCAAAAATTTAAAATTATTCATATGTAAGATTATATTTCTATAATATATGTCTTTATATGCTACTGACGTACTATCGAAAAAATGCCTACGTTCAAGATAACTCGCCAAGCTAGCATTCCTGACTTCCCTAGTGTCGTACGTGCTGCATTGGGCACCATATGCTTTCTTTTCAAATAATGTGGCCAATACCATTGCGATAATACGTAACTACCGTTTATATAACTTACACAACGCCGTATATTACGTAAGGCTAGAGCCCATTTACTTTTCCTAAAATTCTCTAAGCAATCAAAAGGAAAGGGTTCGTACTTTTTACAATTAATGCTTTTATTTTCTGGTTATCTCTTTGTTGTCATCACAAAAATAAACCAAAATATTGGCAACTTTCTTGCCAATAAACGTCAATAAAATTTAGGATTTTAATTTTTTTAAAAACATTTTTGTGCTTAAAAGGTTTTTCT
Source organism: Trichonephila clavata (assembly GCA_019973975.1). Taxonomy (NCBI): domain Eukaryota; kingdom Metazoa; phylum Arthropoda; class Arachnida; order Araneae; family Nephilidae; genus Trichonephila; species Trichonephila clavata. The sequence goes on along the minus strand of BMAO01023227.1, from coordinate 32,924 downwards.
ACTGAGTCAAAATATAGATCCCATGTTTCGTTTCTTCTCGTCCTTGATCTCTTACATAAGAATAATATTTTTTTTTCAATTATTTTCACTTGCGTTCTCTTCCCTCGTTCACTCGCTGGATTTTATTGGAAGTTGGTTGCATGACAGTAATATTTAAATAAAGAATATAAAACTTCGTGGTAAAAAGTGTGCATGAACTTTTTATTGTATTAAAAAACACGCACATAAATTTTTTTAAAATTCAGAACTAGTTGAGCTTCACGAGCACGATTGCCGAATAGAGCCGAGCAAAATCGATTGAGCGTAACGCACCCGAACCTGACGCTTAATTTAGATTCATTTTTCAGAAAAACGTGCCTGAAGAAGTTATCCCTTCAGAAACATTTCCATAAAAAGTATTGACAATAGTTATAATAACAATGGGGATACATTCCTTTAAACCTGTCGAAGTTAAAAATCCTCACATTGGAGCGGAGTGGAAGTTTGGACAGAGAGTTTTCTGTTCAGATGATGTCCTCGATATTTGACCGTGGTTCAAAATTACGAGATCATCGTGTAGCTTTCAAATGCAACGTTAATAAACAACCAATGAGGTACTTAGAATGACTTTCGGTACAGGTGGTACACGAGGACGCGATAGCCTAGTGGCCATGATCACGAGCTCGTAGCCGGTTTGGTCGAGTCGCGGGTTCGAAACCTGATACCATTGAAGACCCGCAGTTTAATAGGGCCGATGCATGTCTAATCTGTCGAGGTTCAAAGTCCTCGCTCCACAGAGTGTACATGTTTTGGAAATGGGAGTGTCAGTTCAAGTGTTGTCCGCGACTCTTGACCAAAACTAAAAATTATGATGTCAATAATATACAGTCGGCTCTCGATAGTTCGAAGTTGGAGGGACCAATGAAAAACTTCGTATTATCAAGAGTTCGAATTATCAAGAGGGTAGGGAAAAACTCCCAAAATACACGAAGAGAAAAAAAACTTTCTAACACATTTAAATTTGAAGCTATGTTATAAAACAACAACGGTACGTATGTATAAAATTATTTTAAAGCATTTGTAAAAAGTATGTATATAAGTATAAACATTAAACTGAAGTTAAAAGTCCTGTATTAAAAGAATACATTTATGTACTAAAAATGATTATTAAAGGAAAACATATTGTACATAATTAATCTTCTTTGACGAAACAATCTGTTATCTCTAAGAATCTATTTCATCTGTTATCGGTTTCCTCAGACACTGTCCCCAGAACCATTGGCTCTTCAAGGCAGGGTCCAGTCCGGGCCATGCCCTATTTGGTGCCACAGGCCATAAGTCACACAGATGAGTCATAAATCATGTCACTCCGACACAAAATACACAATGCTACGCATCTTTCCTTCACAATAGTGGACCATCCTTTCTGAACACATGCGTAGTTAAGACACGAGTTAAGCGAAAGATATGGACGGCTGACAACAAGTGCGGCCGGTATATTGTCCACTTGAAGAAGGGAAGACACGCAGAGACAATGCAACACAAAACATGCAAGTTTCAACTTGTTTTCTATAGGATTCTACATGATAGTGAGTGTTCGAATTGTTGAGAGTTTTATAAGATAACTTCGAATTATATGGCGTGTTGTAGTCTGGCCAGCCAAAGATTTTACTTTGAAATATTGAATGTACCAAAACGTATTGTTTTAGTTCGAAATATCAAGAGTTTTTCTAGGGGGTGAGCATATACTTCGAATTAGCGAGAGGTCCGTACTATCGAAAGTTCGAATTAGCGAGAGTCAACTGTACCAATACCCAGTGGCGTAATGAGAATATTAGGGCCCCTTGCAAAGTCAGGTTCTGGGCCCTAAGCCCAAATACGTTCTTGGCGTCAATCAGGGTGTTTGGACCTTCTAAAATCCCTGGCCTCCTCCCCACAATGCGGAGGTATACGTTACGCCACTGCTACGTTACGCCCTCATGTAATGATATCCGATGTTAATAAGCAATAAATCAATTGAAAAAAAGAACAGAATGATTGAATTTTTCAAATGATTTGTTAATCAATCATATTCAAGATCTCTGAAAGCATTTTCTATGAAAGTTCCGCACGAACTACCCACCCGTTTGCTTTATAATCAGTAGTAATTTTTGCCGATATTTTAACTGGAGAAGCTGTACATTAGCAGGGGGAAAAAACTTTCATATAATGCAACAAATGCACATTAATAGTATTCCTTTAACTTTAAATAGTTCCTTCTGAAATACTTTTAAGTAAACGCTAAATAGCAAATGAATTAGATTATTTTAAAAGAATATTTCTCAATTAAACATTTCACACACAGACATCAGGAATCACGCTAAAAAATATAACACGACAAAGCATTCAATTCTATGACTCGTTTCATTTTAAAAAGGAAGATACGCAAGAAAATTAAATTACATAACAGTTAAATTTCTAATCCCACATCCACGTGAAGTTTTCACGAAGAAACAAATAAAACTACAACATCAAGAATGAAAAATTGGAACGATTTTTTTTTTTTTTACTTTTGGTAGAACAAAAGCGGTCTGACACATATGAAATTGCCCACTGGTCCGCAGGGATTTGAATGTATACAACAATAACAGAGAAACTTTAATGGATGTGTCCAACAGAGAAAAAAAGGAATCAAAGATGAAAACTTCGTTGTTTTCTGCAAACTTCAAATACAATTTGAAGCCCTCGTTTCTGAAACTGGATAGAAAAATAAAAAGAATGCCGCCTTTAAATCGTCCACCACACATTGTTTGCTTAAAATATTTTTACATTTAAAATTACTATCGCAAATAAATTAGAATGTCTCAGAACCGAAAAATAAGAGATAGAAACGAAAAAATAATTCGGTAACATTTGTTCGATAAATCAATTTATCTTCCTTTCCGATGTTCCACAAGGACCACAAAAAATTTGTTATAAAACATTCTGAAAACGAAATAGATAAATATAAGAAATTAATCATACGGGATTTTGATAGCAATAATTTTGCTTTCAATTTATTTTATTTGTAAAATATCAAGCTTTACAATATCATTACTTATGGGGGGGAAACTTCATTTGAAATTACAGACTGTACATATAAAAATCGAACAGACACATTTGACTTTCACATGTATTAGTATAGTAACATATAATATTAAAACAAAGATGAAAGAGAATGGGAACTAAAGATAGTTTTATATAGAAATTTATTTTGGATATTAAATATTGAACATCGTAATGTGTGAATGAGTTTTGGGTTCAACCTTTTTTAAACCGAATTCTATTATATCTGTAGTTGAAACGCCGGTTTTGAAACCAGATTCGAACAAAAATCATTGTTGGAAACGTTATTCAGTAAATACATTAGAAAAAAAGTCTTTAAAGTTTTCATGAAGATTGATAATGTTACGAATCTCGTATAAAATAGAGTAAATAATTTGTAATTTGATATGTAATGCATTAATATTACTCTATGGTATATTTATTTTATGTTAAAATTGTAATATATATATATATATTCGCAAGTAACGCTGTTCCTTACTTTATAATGGAAATTCAACGGGAATTTGCCGAAATCTTAGCGATAGAACCAAGTTGGCATTATTTTTGGCGACCAGTTGCGAATTGGGACCCCTATAGATTCTTCTAGAAATTAGTGCAGAAATCCACTAATTTCATGATCTATGACGCAATCGGGTCTTTCTCGAATGATCCGAGAGACCTATAAATACGGAAATGGTCACCGTTAGTATGGTTTTGACCAGTGATTAGTCAGTATTGTTTTGACTAGCGATTAGTAAACTTGCCTTGACCGTGATTACCAATTAGCTTGGCTGTTTAATAGGACGAGCGGTGCTTGTTAATTATCTTTTACATACGTGTATTTTAGACACTGATAATTGTGTCTGAGTGCTGTTGAAGGTGTGAAGACCTTCTGAGATTTATTCAGCGAATACTGCTGTTGAATCCTGTATTTGAAGGATTGGATTTTCGACAATAAATTATCATCGCTCTTACAGAACTGTCTTGTTCTTTGTGACTGATTTGTATAAAATCCTCGAAACCGGATCAATATAACAATATGTATTATTGAATAATTCTTATACACATTGCATTACGAAGCTATGCGAGGGCTATTGGTATCGGACTTCGTAATTCTGACCATGGTTAAGAGATAAAGAACGGTACCTGGGTAGGGATGACTTAAGACTTTTTGAGGCCCTAAGCCTCTGGTCAAAAGTAAGTTCTGGGCAACTACAAAAATGTAGCCCCCACCTATGACCCTTCAAAGTAGATAAAACATAGCATACATCGTCAAATACTCCTACAAACAATAATCCGAAACAAATAGATGTGCATGATTTCCAATCACACAGACCAGCTCGACCGACTGCCGCCTTTTGACTGAATGAGTAATAATGGTGTATGGTGGTAGGCCAAGACTTGGAATGGAAGACGGTCATCACATGTAGCCAGTAGACATATCGTCCGAAATTCCCAGCTTTTTTGGAGAATATAACCGTAAATAACATTTGACCGTTGAAATTATTCGAATTATTCAGATTGAATCGAGAACAAAACTAGGCCCCTATTGTGGCTTAAGCCCTGGGCCGGGCCTAGTTGACCGATGCATTAAGATGTCCCTGTAACTGAGCTCTGGCATCCTCTTACCAAACTTCTATACTACACTAACGTGTTTGTGTTGTTTCTGATGACACCTGATCTTGACTGTGTCAGATATAAGGCCTACGAAATTCATCATGGCAAAAGGCAAGATTGTACGCCTGACGTTGGCCGTAGCTTTGAGCACCAAACAGTTGACTGTACGATTTGGCTCTGTTCCATTCCAATTTTGAGGACGAACACCCGGGGAGGGAGGTCAAGGACCAACCACCTTTCTCCCCTTCCACCTAACCTCACGAGAGGACTTCCAGCTTGAGGGCTATTTAGAGTAACCCCATGCTGCAAAAAAAAAGGCACTACATTTACACACATCCATACCTTCTCCGGGATTTGAACCCAGGCCCTACGGCACAGCAATCAGCATCACTAACTATTATACTGGATGGGTGGCTACCAGACACTAACATGAGGACTATGAGCTATTCTTTAGTAGCACCAACTCACAACTCGACAATAAAGTTTGGTGTGGAAATTTGGCAATAAAAGTTATCTCGTCATCTAACTGCACCTCCAAAAAATATCGCTAAGAGCCCGAAGACTTTTATAAATAAACTATAAATTATGAATTAACTTAAAACAGAGAAACACAAAGTGATAGAATACTTAATTTTCAATAATCGTAAGAAAAAACTGTCCACATACTGGCCAAACGGAATATTACGTTGACTGCTATACGAAGTGCTCGGGTTTGAATCTTGGAAAAGGCATCAATGTTCGCAAATGCATAGTGGGAGCCACCTAAATATCTAGCGAACCGAAAGTCCTTTCGAGGGATTGGTGGTAGAAGAAAATTTGCCCCCGCCCGGGTGTTATCCCTCAAAATTGGAGTTTGGAACAAAATAAAAGTGTCATTTGCAGGGTGTTTAAAAGCTACGACCAAATGACAGACGTAATTCACCCTCCCTTGCACTCAGTGACGCACACATAAAATTTTCAAGGGAAGGGGAAGGGGTCCAGGGTTGAAAATCTACCATTCTCGTATGATGCCTCATAACGTTGCCAAAATATGCTTTTCATTTTGTCGATTTTGAGAACTAAACAGTAAAAAATTATTTAGTGAATTAATAATTAGCATTAATTAATGAAATAAATTGTTAATAACAAATACTTAATTAAATGTTACGTACTATATGCATACGATTATCAATAAAAAAAACCCAATGGCTATGCGAGGGTCTGGACCCATGCCACCCCCCTAGTGCGTGTGCCACTGCTTGTACTTAATTTGATGTATCCGAAAAATGGATTTTTAGTGAATATTAACGTCGCACTATTCATCTATGAAGTGCTTTTGGCTTAATTTGAACCTGAGCTAGCACTCCCCTCTCTAATTTCTCTACCACACCGACGGGAGGACGTTTGAGCATCAACAGATTTAACTTACATCGCTTCCCTACACGGCGGGTCTTGTCTATTGGATAGGATAAGTAACAAAAACAGAAAACTAAAACCTGATTTGGCGCTTCCCACTTGTGATTTCCATACCACATGAGACTAAAAACAAAGACTCAATTTCCATTAAACGCGTAATATCCTCCATTATTCAGCACGAATGATCTTTAATATCAAGATTCGAAGTTTCGGCTCAATCTGTCGAGGCTTAAAATCCTCACGTTTGCGTGGTGTGCATGTTAGGTGAGAGGTGTCAGCTCAGATGTCAAGCTCGTCACTTGATCGTGGGTCAAATTTAAGAAGGCCTGCATTCAAATTACCCAACCAAGCCGCCAAAATGTCGCTTCTAAGCAAACATTAGTAATTAGTTGCAGACAAGTCCCGAAAGCGATTCAGTGGCGTAAAGTACACCACCACAACGCCCACATATAGGGGGCCCAGGGCTCTAGAGGGCCCAAAGCCTGACTGGCGCCAAGTACCTACCTTTTGTAAAATCCAACTTGGGGGCCTAAAACCTGACTTTGCAGGAGGTGAGCGAGTGAATATTAAGTCGCACTATTTAGCAACACGACGGCTTTTGGCGTCCGTCCGCGTAATTTTGAACCATGGTCAAGTGACGCGGACGAAACCTGAGCTGGCACCACCCTCTTCTAACTACCACACCACATCAACGGGAGGATGTTTGAGCTCTCGACAGATTTAACGTGCATCGCTCCCCTACATGGCGGGTCTTTAGTGGTACTGAGGCTCGAACTCATGACACGCTAGCCATGTTCCGATACCTTGACCACGGCTACCGCGGCCACGACTTTGCAAGGGTTACAGTTGTTCTCCGTTACGCCCCTGACGCAATTGAATTATTTCTCACTTCTCGAACTTATTTATTGGTGTTTGATCTGGAACACAAGGAATATTGTCTAAGGACTTAATATGAATTAGTACCCCGTTGTCCTAACATTCACACTACGCTAACGTGTGAGTGAATGTTCATTAACGTATAGAGGAACACTAGGGTTATTAACAGCAGACGGTGGCGTAACGGACCTCCCCGCATCGCGTTGGACCCAAAGCCTGACTGACGACAAGTACAGCTTGGGCCAAAACCTGCCTCCTAATATTCTCCGTTACGCTTCTGGCAGCAGACCTTGTAATTTTGAACCTCGGAGAGGACTTCAATTGGACTGGAACCCACTTCTCCACCACCACACCACTCCAACGTGAAGATTGAGTCACGGCAGATTTAAACGTGCATCACCCTCTCTACACAGAAGGTTTTCAGAGGCACTGGGTTTCGAACTCATGACAGAAAGACCAAGTGTCTGTGATCATGACCTCTCAGCTCTCGCTTACTCCAAACTTTCTGCCCCACCGAACATAGGGTAGGAGAAGCCTAGTGGTCAAAGTAACGGACTCGAGGCCGATGTGTTAAGAGTTCGAGCCTAGTACCGCTGAAAACCCACCGTGTAGGGGGGGGGGCTAGGCACGTTAAATCTGTCGAAGTTCAAACGTCCTCCCTTTGGTGTGGTACGGTATAAACAGAGGCGGGTGCCAGCTGAGGTGTCGTTCTTGACCATGGTTTAAAATTACGAGGTCCGTCGCTAAAAGCCTTCGTGTAGCTGAATAGTGTGACTTTAATATACACTCATTCACTCCGAACTTTCACATCCCATCACACTTAACCAACCTTTCTAATTTTTTAACGGAATTGAAAATGAATCCCTTGACCTTTAACAGGATCGTAATTTTAGGCCAAAGACCCCAATTGCGACAAATAAAAAATAAGGTTTTTAACTTTTTCGCAAAACCTACAAATAAAAACAAAATTTAATGCCTGTTATCATCCGAATGTTAGGAAATTGCATACACAAATCAGGAGGAGATATAAGCTCTCGTGAAAATAACAAAAAAGTTCCTCACACACAGTTTAACTTTGTTTCGCGTTGCAACTTCGGTACAGAGTTGCAACATTGAAGCTATTCCAGCTACTTGTTTTATAAAGTTACTCGAATAAGGATGTCCCTTTCGCTGGAATTATAGACCCCTAGAGAAGAGAAGCGAAAAAAGACCCCCTTTAATTCTCCGCCATTTAACACAGAACAGGGTTAATAGTTCGAAAAGCAGTTATTGGTTAATCGATCCGAAGGAACTAATTCGCTATTTATTTATTTAACCATAAAAAGTATCGCAAGAAAAATTTCACTCTTGCACGCAAAAAACAACTTTTCAAGGCAGGTTTTTGCAAATTAAGAAGGAAATACAATCATACATTTTGAATATATTAAATTCTATGAATTTTAAAACACTACACGGATGTTTATAAGTATAAAATTATAAAAGTTAAAAAAATTAGATCGATATATACACTGCTGGCCACCGTAAATGCAACACCAAGAAAGACAAGAGAAGGCACAACAAAACTTATTTTGTAGATAATATGTTGGCCAAGTATCAAATGATTAAATTTATAGATTTCTGTGAAGTGTGGTTCCTACCAGAATCAGTAGCCAGAGTAGCCGCCATTGTTGGAGATCACCGCTGCCACACGCCTCGGCATTGATTCAAACAGACTTTGGATGTGTTCTTGGGGTACAGCAGACCAGCAGCTTCCACACGTTGCCAAAGTTGATCTTGTGTGGCAGCTGGGGGGGTAATCTGGGTCAATCGTTGAGCAACCATGGAACACATGTTTTCTATCGGCGAAAGATCCGGAGAGCGAGCCGGCCAGGGAAGCAATTCAATCGGTTGATTGACGAAGAACCTTTGGACAATGCGTGTCACGTGTGATTGCGCATGATCCTGTTGAAATATGGCTGCGGCCAAGCCCTGCAGGTAAGGAAGGGCAACTGGCTCCAACACCTCGGAGATGTAGCGCTGGCTATTTAAAGTACCGGCAATGCGTACTAGAGGAGTGCGAGAGTGATATCCAATACCACGCCCCATACCATAATACCCCATGCAGAACCAGTGTGGCGGTGCATAACACAGCTGTTCAGCATCTTCTCTCCACGGTGCCTCCAGACTCGAATTCGACTATCGTGGTGTTGCAGACAGATGCGTGACTCGTCAGCATGGACAACTTCATTCCATTCTGCCGCCCACATCCTTCGTTCATCGCACCATTGACGGCGGAGACGTCTGTGGTTGTGCGTCAAGGGTAGACCAAGCAATAGACGTCTTGCGGACTGACCACTCTGCTGTAAACGGCGTCGAATGGTACGCGCAGACACTGAATGATGCGTTACAGACTCAATGTGCTGTGCTATGGTTCGTGATGTGACTGAGCGATCCGTCACTGCCATGCGCGCAATTTGCCTGTCCTCACGTGAAGTGGTGCACTGAGGTGGATGCGATCGACCACGTCGGTCCGTCGTAAACCTCCTGCATTCAACGGTCACATATCCGCATTAAAGTTGTTTGGTTTCGTCCAACACGACTACCGATTTCCCTGAAAGATGATCCACAATCTCGGTAGGCCACTATCCTTCCTCTGTCGAACTCGGATACTTGATCAAAGGCTGATCGCTGTTTTCTACGAGACATATAACTGATCGTTTTTTGAAAAAAACACAAAAAAACACAATTGCCGAAGTTGAAATCGTCTTAATCTTCAAGCCTTAAATAGCGCTTTGAGGTGGCGCCACAGGCGTGAGTGATGTGTGTCTGCGCTGAAATTCTAATCATTTGCATATCTCACCTCCGCTAATGCGTGTTGTAAATTTCATGCTATTTGTGTGCTTCCTTCAGGGTGTTGCACTTACGGTGGCCAGCAGAGTAGTTGAGGAAAAAAAAGATACAGTAAAATACATTTAACGGGAAAACGCTTAAGACGAAATATCGGTTAACACGATATGATTCAACGGTCCCGACAAATTACTATGTATTTCCATGCATTTTTTTCTCTTAACACGAAAAAATATCTCTTCTGAGAATGAACAAAATACGAAAAACACACCAGGCGCACAGGTGAAATTTAAGAGGTGAGTGAAGAATTCGCTGTAGTAGATAATGATAATGTGTATACAGTCCCAATTATCTCAAAGATATTTTGGAGTTTGTTCAGAAGCTCAAAAAATATCATTGAGGAATAGATGATGAAAATGAAATTAATAATGCAACTCCTGTTCCCACGTCATCCGAAATGACGAACATCATTAAAAGTATGCGCAGTTATTTAGACGAAGACTCCAATAGTGAAATGAATAATAAAATGGACGATATCAAGCAATTTGGTGACAATTTGACGCTAAAAAAACGATGCAAAGAAAATATCAGATTGTTTTCCAAAAACTAAATAAATGTTTTGTGCTTCAAAAAACTTGAAAATTTCGTATTAAATTTCATTAAGTTGTTTTGTATCATTGATTTTTATGAAATACATGCATGTATACATATCTATGTGAAATAAATGTATTCTAATAAATCTAATTTTGTTGAATATGTTTTTTTTTTCAATATCCCTAAACACGAAAAATATTTCAGTCCCTCTCAGTTTCGTGTTAAGCGATTTACACTGCATTACACGGAATCAACGGACTTATTCGTCAGAGACCTTAGAGGATTAGTAACAACAACACTTTACGAGTTAATTTGTAATGATCTACAACTAAGGACGACTTAAGGCTACTTGAGGCCCTGGGCCCAGAGAAATTTTAAGATTTTTTGAAGCCCTGGCCCCTATGCAAAAGCAGGCCCTGCCTCAGATCTTTAAAAGCAGATAAAATGCATATTTAAACACTCAATTTGAATTTGAAACAAATAAATGTGCATGACGCACAATCTCAAAAACCTAGGCTCAATTCGGCTCCACCGATGGCCGCATTTCTATTAAGTGACTTGTGAATGATCGTTAATGGTATTAGGCCTTGGCCTAGACATGGACAATGGCCATCACAAATTATGCAGTCTTACCACTTTTGCCATTGGACACGCAGTTTGAAATTCCCTGTTTTTCGGAGAATAAGTACAGGGAATGATATTTGACCATTAAAATTATCCGGATCATGATTTCATAAAGACAGAGTCGAGAGCTAAATGAGAGATCCCCCCCCCAACCGAGGAAGAGGCCCTGGCCCCGGGCCCAGTTGTCCCATGCCTTAAGATGTCCCTGTCAAGAGCTTCGGTTGGCAAATAGCTACCCGCGATGCCCCCCTCCCCCCAAAAAAAGTCTCTTTGCCGTTTGCCAAGACAGAAAACCAAATGTAGAAAAAATGTTCTTTATATCTGAGATGACATTTGTGAGCAACATTTTTCTTGCATGAAGATCAACAAGAGTAAATATACAAGGGGTGATCAAATGAAAAGGTACGAAACGACACGGTGGGTACAAATATAGACTTAATTCAAAATATGCACCATATGCCTGAGCACAACGATCACACTGATGAACAAGCCGCAGGATTCCTTGTTCCCAGAATTCCTGTGGCTGTGAAGAGACCCAGTCCTCCACAGTGTCCTTGAGTGCCTCGTACGAGTTGAAGCGCTTTCCTTTCCGGTGTTTCTTCAGTGGACCAAACACATGGAAATCGTAGGGTGACATGTCCGGACTGTAGGACGGATGGTCCAACGTCTCCCATTGGAACTTGTCCAGTTCCATTTGTGTGACTCTGGAGACGTGTGGACGCGCGTTATCATGGAGCAGAGCCACACCCTCCGTGAGCAGCCCCGGTCTTTTGTTCTTGATGGACCTGCGTAGGCGTCGGAGTGTCTCACAGTACACATCGGAGTTAATGCTTTTTCTGTGCTCGAGTAATTCTGACGCCGCTTTTTATAAGAGCCTTTGCTCTCTCCTGCGCATGCGGGCACCCGCGCATGATCCGATCCCAGTCAGAGTCTCCAAAGGCATCCCGAGATGTCTCGCTACATTCTCCCTTGGCGGAATATGCAAATATTTAACTGTTTCATTTTTATGTCGTTTCGTACCTTTTCATTTGATCACCCCTTGTAGATGTAGCTGTTATTAACTTGTAGAGATTGAGGAGAATTTCAACAGACAATCTCGGTTCTGATTTTAAAAAAAACTGTAGAAAAGCGCGCGCAATAGGGTACAATTATTTCATTAAACTTATTCAAAAATTAAATGTTCTGAAGCAACAGATGATATACCAATTAGGATTATAAAACTTCTCTTTCATTAGGATTATAAAACTTTATCAATAAAGCACTTTATGATATTTATTATATCTCAATAATAATTATTACACAGAGCGTCGTTTATCCGAACGTGTGTTATCCGGAGCGTCAAATATCGAACCAAAGTCCGGATACGTTTTCGAACAGTGCAATGCTTAACAGTTGTTTCACGTGAGGCCAAAAATGACGGGAAAACCCAAGGTGAGGGATATTTGGGGAATTTCAGTTGTGTGATTTGGTAAACATCTGCGCGGAATATTAGATAAGTTTGTTTCCAAGTGAGGGGGTGTATAAGTGCTCTTTTGTTGAGTTTTGTTGATGTAGAAACCTGGATGGCATGCGATGCAGAAAACTGTGGATTTCAAATGCTAAATGTTGACGAAATAGTGACTTCCGTGCTAGAAGAATCCGACCCTGTCGACGATGAAATGGATGAAGACGAGGACAACACACACATAAACAGCAATAACGAAAGTAGCAAGGGTCCATCAAATTCTGACGCGTTTCTGCGTTAGAGACAGCTATTAAGTGGTACGAACAACAATCAGAGGGCTGTTTTACTCAACTACTGCTGCTGAAGAGAATCAGAAACCTTGTAGTGAAAAAACGAAAGTTACAATGGTATAGCGAAAAATAAGATTATTTTCCACAATGAAGGTAAATTTGCGACGTTTGGCACCTATTTGGTTTTTTCTTCAGGCAGCTTACCCGCATGTGATGATTTTCAGTATTTATATAATGTCCAGTATCATATACTGCATGGATCGCATTCAGTTTTCGGTTATCCGAACAATCGCGTATCCGAACGGTGTCCGGTCCCAATTGATTCGGATATAAACGACGTTCTATTCTGCATAAAGCAAATTCTCTACGCCATTTTTTTTCCATAGAAAATGAGCTTGAAGAGAAATTTGTATATACGACACGTTATCATCGATCTGTTTCATGCTCTGGAGAGTAAACTCGCAGATGATTATATGCATTCAGATATTCCAATGAAAAACAAATGAATTTTGCAAAATATTCGGAAACTCAAAATCTGATTCTAACTTTGAATGATTTATATGACTTTTTTCTTCCTTCAGAATAAAAGATCCATTCAAAACAGCCCCACCCCCTAAAAAAAGATTAAAATCGCTTGTGCATGGCTAACGAAGAAAAATGTTTCCGTTTCTTCTGAGATTATCGGAGAGAGAGTTGGATTAACGTTCCACTATAAAAGAACACAAGGGCTGTTGGCAACGGACCCCGTAATTCTGAACCATGGTAAAGAAACGAGGACGACCCTCTTCCTCTCCAAACTATTACTGCATGACAAAGGGAGATTTTTGAGCCTCGACAGATTTAACGTTGTAACGGGTCTATCCACGTTTTTTCTAATAATCCTTTTAGGAAAATACTTTCTTTAAATATTACTTAATTGATAACTCCCATCCGAAGAAGAAGACGTAAATTATGTCGTGTATTTAAGTATTAGCTATCGGATTCGAGAAGGAGAGAGAGGTTAGAAGCTAAAGGATAGCAGGGAGAATTAACGTAAGATTATAGAAAGCTGGGCGAAGGTGTGCAGTAAATTATTTGATTAATAGTTATAGTTGACGATTGGTCAATTTGATATTTGATTCCAATTAGAGTTGGCTTAAAGTACGATTAAATTATACTAAATTTATATAGTCTTTCTCGCTCTTGCTCCCTTAAATTAGTTTGCAGTACAATTCCTAATATTGGTTATTCAAGTTTGTTTGTGATAGGTTGTTAAGCTTGTCAATAAATTGCGAGGACCATGGGTAGCCTAGTGGTCAGAACGTCGGACTCTAGACCGAAAGGCCTGGATTCGATGCCACCAAACACCTTCCGAGTACACGCGGAGTCAAACACCTTCCGAGTACACGCGGAGTCAAACACCTTCCGAGTACACGCGGAGTACGTGCTCGTTAAATCAGTGGGTCCGAAAGTCTTGTGGGTGGTCGCAGCAGAAACTACGGGTGCAGGAGAATATTTCCCTCACCTCCAGTTCCATGCCTAAAGTGTGGAGGTGGAGATAGGTGGTGTCGACATCTATCGTGTATGAACCGAGCCAACTCGTACTGTCACCTGCATGCTGCTCAAAGCTAAAAGCTAACAACAGGCTTACACCTAGCCCCTGGCCACGATGAATTTCATGGGCCTCGCTCTGACACCGTCTGATAGGTGGCATTAGAAACAACAACATAAATTGTGTTGTTTTGACTATGGCTAGTTTTCCTTCCAACTCTCGTACACCAGTGGTTGGGGAAACCCAACCATTATTACAACGTGCATCAATCCCTCTACACGGCGGGTTTCCAGTGGTACTATTATCAAACTTATGACACGCTGACCACTAGGCTATCGCGGCCCACGGTAATTAGCTAATTATTCGAAAAAAATGATTTTAAACTACCAAGACCCTATTATTACAAAAGGCGTACAAAAGAAGAGCGACGTTCAATGAAATATGATTTTTTTTAAAAATCTGAATCATTGTGAGTGTGTTTTGACCTTAAAAATAAAACTCCAAGGAGAACTTGAAACTTCCTGGGAGCATCGAAAGAAAAAAAAATACCCTTACAGATTATCGAGGCCCCGAAATCTTACAAAACCCTAATCCTTCAAACAAAACAAAAATTCCAAAGGAGAAAAAAAAGATGCAACTGGAAACCTAAATTCCTCCGAAGAGGCAAGATTTGTCCAACAGGGGTGGGAGACCCTAAAAAAGTTTTCATCACCTCCTCCTTCATTTTTACCCAACCATCTCGTATTTGGCAACATTCGAATGTTCCACTTGTCAAAAGAGATGCATGGGCTGGGGGGTTGTTAGTCCCGGAACCCCAACGAAGATCTCTCCATCAACGAGCTGGTGTCTTATCGCACATGGTGTCTGACCCCCGAAGGGTCACTGGGGAGATTTAAAGAGATCAACCCCGAGAGCAGGTATTAGAAGGTGAAGGGCCGTGCGTGTCAGACGGCAGGTTTGGATGGGGTGCTGCAGTCGTGGCAACCCTACATACGGCTTCTTATATAGAATACTTGTTTTGTAATACATACATAAGGGGAATTGAAATTTTGCTAGTGTGTTTTAAGTGTTAAGAAAACTTCATGCATCTTATCACACACAGATGAAACAGTATATAGTAATTAAATTTTTTATAACGGGAAGTTATTCTCAAAAATATCAGCGATACAAGATGTTTATTGATGAGCGATAACGAGATTTGCAACAAGGAATAAAGAAATGCTTTTTTTTAAAATTTCATTTGGTACTATTTTTATTTGCTTTTTATGATGAATTAATTTTTTATTTGTTTCATTAAAATATTAAATCAATTTTTAATTATATTTTCAGTTTTATCATGCAATTTCAACTATGCCAATATGTAAGTATTTTTAAAAAATAGTCCAATCCTAATCCCAGGACCAGTCCCGGGATTTGGATAATGTAATCCCGGGATTGAAAATATGACACGGGATTGCAAACCCTATTGGCGACCTCGTAATTTTGAACCCCATACAAATGATGAAAACGACACCTGAGTTGGCCTCCCTTTCTCCAAATTTCTACGCCATGCTAACGCGAGGACTTTGAGCCTCGACAGATTTAACGTGGATCAACCCTTCCACACGGCGAGTCTTCAGACGACAGAACACACTGGGGCTAAGACTCATGACACCATGACCACTAGGCTACCGCGACCCCAGCTCAAATGCTTCTTTTGAGTTGTTGTTACTTATGCCACCAGTCTGACGTAGTCAGATTGAGGTCCACGAAATTCATCATGGCAACGGACTAGAACTACGCCTGTCGTTAGCCTAAGCTTTGAGCCCCCATGAAGGTGACAGTACGATTTGGCTCGGTACAACACGATAGATGGCGACACCGTTCGGACCCACTGATTTAACAAGCACGTTCTTCGTGTGTACTCGGAGGATATTTGGTGGCATCGGGCATCGAACCCAGGCCTTCCGGTCTGGAGTCCGATGCTCTAACCACTAAGCTACCCACGGCTACTTCTTATGAGTACGTATTAAATACAGTAATACCCCAAACTTATACGCGATAAATGGGACCGAGTGATCACCACGTAAAAATGTCGGAGTACAATATCCCATATAAATACATGTAAATTATTTTAGGTGGGATCGGAGACGAAGAAAAATATTAATTTAGAAGAACAGTTTTAAAAAACACAACAAAAAAAATAACACAAATACAAAATCGCAAACCTGAGTTATTTTAATCTAAAGCCATAGGTTCTCAACGTGGGTGATAACGCCCCCTTGTGGGCGTTTGAGGCTTTTAGGGGGTAGTAAGATACCCAGAGAAAATTAGGGGCGTTGAGATGGCACGGAGGGGCTTGGGAAAATTAACCAAATACAGTCTAAAAAAAGACTAAAAAAACGCGCTGATTATGTACTAACAAATGTAAACTTTAATACTGTTTATATTATGTTGATTGTATGTATTTAAATCATTTCTCTATATTACTTGTACGAAAATGCACAGATTTCAGTATAGTTCGGGAAATGGATGAAAAACTTAAAAGATTACATTGCATTCAGACCTACATTAAATTGAATGATATAGTGCATTTTAATGTCTGTACTGCACGTGTTGTCTTTATCTGTGAGCAGTAGGAACATGCTTCGTCCACTGCATTTCATTATGTTTCTTGGATAATATACGTAATTAAATATGTTAACCAAGAATTAAAGTGTGATTCTTTAAAGACTGAAACTGACAACTTATATTTATTTTGAAAGCAATAGTTTATTACGAATTACTTCGTATCATCCAAACCCCTGCCTGTCTTTATAACAGATATAAGCTAAAACTTTATTTTACTTTTTTAAATGAACAAATTCAGTAGCGTTTCAATTCCAACAACACACACACATCCTATCGATGACTAAAATATATAATATTACACATTTAAATATATTTGTGGCAATAGTTATTTCCTATTCGCAAGTAAAAAAAAAATGGCGCTTTAGAAAAAAATTAAATTAAAAAAATATATTCTATTAGTAGTAGGATATTTTTTTAAAACTTAACTGTTGTGTTCTTACCATGTATTATGTACACTCTTATTTCTCTAGAATGGGAAGGGGCAGTATCGAAATATTCACTAGGAAAGGGGGTGGTATCGAAATATTTACCAGAAAAGGGGGCCCCAGCTCAAAAAAGGTTGCGAACCTATGATCTAAACGATTTCAAATAAATTATAGTTTTAAGAAACTAAAAAACCCGCTTTTATAGTGAATCGAACTATGAAGAAAAAAATAATTCTTAGTTTAATAAAATAATTGACGAGAAAATTAATGACATTGTGGTAAAAACGTGGAGTGCTCGATAATAAATGTTATAATTTCTTACTAGTTCTATTCCGAAATGCAAAGTTAGTGTAAAAATGAAGTACAAAACACCCCATGCTTTTACCACAATGACATTCTTTTTCTCGTTAATCATTTTATTCTTATATTAAGAATTATTTTTTTACTTTTTAGTTCGATTAACCAAAAAGCGTGTTTTTTAGTTTTTATAAACTATAATTTATTTTTCATTTTTTACTATAATCTACAATAAAAGCGAGGGGTTTTTTTAAAAGTTTTTTTAAACCATCATTTATTCATTAATGAGTTAATCTTTCATTCGTCATTTTTTAGAATCTGGAATACCCACTAGCATCCTATCAGTGCGTCGATACAGTCTGGTTAAAGCCCATATAAAGAACACTTTTTGTTTATTGTATTTGTATTAACCATACGAGAGTTCTCGCTTTAGGATTGCTACTTAATCTTTTAGTCGCCAAATCTGGAGATGGCAAATCGTTAATCCTGATGACCCTGATCAGGACAATGGAACAAAATTATTAAATTATTCTATTGTCATTGTTCCTTGCTTGACATTTTAAAGTGGGTAGAAATATATCGAGTTCAAAGATTCCGTTACATACAGGTGAAGCTAATAAAAGCGTGTTAATAACAATTGATCGACTCTCAACCAAAGAAAACATCCCTTGTAGCGTATGTGCAAGATCAAAGTCAATAAATCAAACGAGATACTTAAAATTCTCCAAGTAGAAAGGTTTAACACGTATCAAAATCCACTGAATGGGCAAATCGCGTGATCCAGTATTTGAACCTACCGAACAGCAAAAACTATACACATACAGAATGTGTCATTTATATTGATAGATAGTATTCATTGCAGGCACGATTTGAAACAAAATTAATTAGCTTCAGACACACACACACAGGGGCTGTAACAAGGTATAAATGAAAAATTGGGAGTGTAAAAAGGGGGGTTCGGAACTTGTTCTCTTTTTCCAATCAGAATTCGTGTTCAGTGTTTCGTTTGACGCCATTTAACATTTTAATGGATGAGTTGGGTTTAAAAGGGGCACATACATGGCACTGCCTTATCGCTTAGAATTGAATAAAAAGTAAAATCAGGTAGCTTCAGTTTGTAAAAGCTGTTAATAGATTCCTTGACAACTGGAAGATGCAAATTCAACATCTATGCTTTAAAATAATTAGCCTAATTAAAAAAAACGTCCACTGTTTTAGGTTAAAATAATAATGATGCACATCCAATTTTACAAACTGATAAAAACTGTTTTCAAAAAAAAAAATTAACTTTTAAATATTTCTAAATTTGAAAGAAATTTCAGTCACATCACGTAGTTTCTCGTCGGCCTAATTATCCGAATGGGTAACTCCACAAAGGAACTAAATTTGAAATAGGAATGCCAAGCAGCGGTTGTTGTCGAATTACGTGGAATCCAAGATGGCGCCCTAGCGGTAACTCGTCAGGAAAATAATTGTAAAGAATTGGTTTGAAATATATTTTAAATGAAGAATTTAGGAATAGATTAAAAATAACCAATATCAATCAATAATACAATAGAAATGGTTCAATTTTTAAAGAAATCGAATTGGAAATCGTCTGAAATTAATAGAGTTTCTGCTGAAAAAAACCCAATAAAAATTAACTAATATACATTATCCCCATGGCAACCACATTAACAAACGATAAAAATATCAAGGTAACCATATTTTAATGTTTTCGCCCATCTTGGCTAACATAAGCAACTTCGCGCGTAGCACTCCTATATCTAATTAGCACCCCAGAAGGAGTTAAGCATTCTGATAACTATGCCGACGATATATTCCTACTTCAGTATCTTTATTGTGTATTTACTTCTTTTTGATTTGTTGGATGTAACGATCATTCTTAAGTAGCCAGCTTCTTTGGTGTGCTTGGCGAGTATTTTCAGTTTGGCGTGAAAATTACCAAACTTTAAAGCTGTTTTCGCCAAATGTACGAGACTCTGAAAAACGTGAAATACATTTTCAACCAAGAAAATTTCCAACATCCTAATTCATACATTTGTTTTTAATATAGCGTTTTTAAAATTTCGAAATTTTTCATAAACAATTAGTTTTTTATTTTAATACGTAAAGGGATAGCTCATTTAACATTACGGTCCTGGAAAAAAAGGGCGAAACATATTTTATAAAAGAAAAAAATGGAACAATTCAGATAAAAGTGAGAAATCTGATAAAATATGCTACTTTCTATAGGATATCGAAGCCAGAATAGAATATTAACCCCTTCAGGACCGGGCAATTTTTTCTGTTAAGCCTAACTCCATTTAAAAATTCATATAAAATCATTATTTTACATAAAATACGCCGAAATTTATAGGTTATAATCATTCGAAATTCCATAAGTTCCAAATTAACATCACACCGTTGTGATTACAGGCCTCAGAACGGGGAAAACGCAATCTTGCGTATTATACTGTGTTCCCTTGAAGTGATCATATATGTGCGATCATGGTCCCCCTGAACGGGTTTTTTTTTTTAATGTATTATTCTCTTATATTTAAAAAAAAAAAAAAAAAAAAAAATAATATATAAAAAATATGTCCCAAATTCGTATCCTATTTGTCAAAGAGCGAAGACAGCCCTAATTTAGCATACCGATTGGCGATGGGACTTCATAAGACGACGCGGTTTGATTTGCAACTTAAAAGCTACTGGCAACGGACCCCGAAATTTTGAACCAGGATCAATTGACCTCAGCTGGCACTAGACCTGAGCCACTAGAAAATGCCCCCCCCCCAAAAAAAAAAACCTGAGATGATATATCATTGATTTTCCAAGCAGCTTTCTTTTAACAAGTAACTGATTCCGTTATTCCAAAGGACAGGTCTTAGGTAGACTATGGACACAATCAGTGGCACACTGGATGGACTGGACACTGTGGGTCCAATCCCGAGGCACCTGGAGAGAGCCGAGGCTGTTGCCCGCTTTCGCCTGACCACCGGACATGACTTTTTGGGAGTATACCTCCACAGGCTTGGCCTGGCTGCTGACGAGGCCTGCCCACCCTGCGACCATGCCAGAATGGATGGCGACCACCTGCTCCAATGCACTGGACTCGATGAATACCCGACTGACGGCATCGTCAATCGGTACTGGGAGGCTCGGCGTCAAATGGTCAAGAAGCCAAGCACGGGCGTTGGATAAATAAATAAAATTTCGAAGGTGGAGGGAGGGTCCAGGGTCGAAAATCCACCATTCTCGTATCATACCTCAGAACCCCGCTAAACATATTCTTTTGATTTTATCGATTATAGGGACAAAAAACAGTAAAAAATAAGTTATTGAATTAATAATTAGCATTAATTAATAAAATAAATTTTTATTAAAAAAATTTACGTTCTGTATACATAGGATTATCATCAATCAAAAAAAATCAAGAGCTCTGGGGGGTTCGGATCCATGCCCCTCCACCCTTTGTATGTGCCACTGGACTCAATAGTTGCCCACTACGAAACTAGTGGCCTTGACCACTGAACAATTTTAGGACTAAGCCACAAGAGGATTTAGAGTTCCAATTGAAATTAACACGCAGTTGCTCTATTACTTTTCAAGAGGATCTTCCCATTGAGTAATTACCACTCCAGATCCGACATCTAGAGCGCACAGCATTCACCTTATTACAACTCCTGCTACATTTGCGATCGTTGTAAATATTTTCTATCATAAAAACCGCCAAATCTCAATTTCTCTCTCAGTTTACTCGCCAATAAACATCAAAAACACGCTTATCATAATGAGATGTTGAAGATCAATTATTCTTTAAATAATGAATCGAGTGATGTGGAATATCTGGTTTTATGCTTGAATTAAACGGGATCCACAGTAATTCAAATCAAGATCCCGTGAATGATTTAATAAATCATGATTTCTAGACAAATGCCTTTGGAATACGCCCGATCGGGCAAATCGATATATAAACCAATTTGAGTTAAAACTAGTGGAAATGCATTTTATTAATTGTAGCGTGAAAGCTTTGTTAATGGTTCAACAGGGATGTGTGTTAAATAGATGCAACTTTTACATACATTGTAACTTTTCAAGAGAGAAATATGAGAAATTCTAGCAATTAAATTTTTACAGATTATATTTTTAGATAATTCAGTAATTATTTAATCATATACCAAAGCAGAATTGAAATAGTATAAATGGCTTTATAATAATTCATTTATAAGGGGTGGTCCCCAATTCATGGTACAAAATTTAAGGGTAGGTACTGTGTAACAATCATTTATTATATAGGAATGTATGGGTACAAGTGTGACGCGGTGAGGCACAAACATAAAAAATAAAAGATGAAAGAAAAGACAGTGTTTATTGAAAGCGTCGTTGACAGGTGTAAAGTTTGCAATCACTGTTCCTAGGTTACATTACTGTAACCTAGTACATTCCCCAGAAGCTGGTATCACTTTTATAGTGCGGCACCATATGTGCGATACCCATAGCCGCAAGTAATTTTGACACCCAGTTTCCTCCCGAGAGGGAGGCACCTGAGCTCTGCCGATGCGAAATTTGTACTAAGGAATTTAATTTTGCAGAGAGCATCCAATCCAAACGAACACTCAAGGGATTTTTTACATGCCACATAATCATACGACATAAACGCTGTCGATTTTCTGCATCATTAAAATCCACCGACTTGGGCCGATGTCGAACCCGCAACCTTGGGGGCAGTAACCCATCGACAAACCAACTACAACACCACATCAACGGGAGGACGTTTGAGCCTCAACAATTTAACGTACACAAGCCCCTCTACACGGTGAGTCAAAAATAGAGGAATATCCCCCAAAAATATTTTTATGACACGGACAAACGTTTTTGAAAATAAGGTATACGATTTTCAGTATTATAAAAACTAAAGCATTTTTCGAAACCAAAATAAATCAAGTTCCTTATTTGATAACGAGTTATCAAGATTTAAAAAGACATGCACACACACAACCCGGCTGGCTACCTTTAAAAAAGTGCACAATGATTAAATTAAATGTACAACACGAACTTTACATTAATTTTAATTAAATTTAACTTACAAGTAACAGGTTTGGCACGAGACAAGGGTGGATTAAGTCGATTTATAGGTTTCTGCAGACCTTGAAGTTCAAAGAATTGATACTTTTAAGCCTTAATTAGGTGTCAGTTTTACCGTATTCAATTCACACTTTTTACTATACCTGGGAACGTGATACACATGCAAGTGAAATTTTATTTATGAAAAATTATACATTGTATCATGACAGGAATTTTTTTTAAAAAATAGATGGAAACTAGTTCAGTTCCTATAAAAAATACTTAATATAAGACTGTTTTAAGGTAACTACATTCGGGACAGTGACTTTAAAAAGTGCATAAGAGAATACGTTTTTTTATATTTAGGGTTAGTAAAATTAGAATATGCGCCTCAAATTGTTTTAAGAATTAATAAAATTATTTAAATGCAATTTTTTGGCAAAAAAAATGAATAATAACATTTTTAAAACATTCTTCTTTTATGAAAAATGTTTCCATAATAAAATATTTTGTCTATATATATATAGACAAAAATAGAGTTCATAAAAAAGGAATTACGAATAAAATAATTTTAAAATAAACTCGAAACAGTTTTCACAAAAATTTTATATGTGATATACTTTTTGAAGCAATATTTTTTAAGAGGCATAAAGTTAAAAAAATTCGTATTTGTGTGTGTCTTCATTTCAAGCCTTCTAATTCCCTATTATAATTATTTTTTTATGTATTGATATACCAATATTAGAACTAACATACTTTTCGCTTTTCCCACCCACCGCTATGTGATAATTGAATTTTTGTTGTTTTAATTTATTTTTATTTTAATTATCTTTCAGCTGCGATTTTTTATTTCAATTATAAGAATGTAGAACTGAAAAATGTCAAAATAGTTTTATCTAACGGTGTTTTACAATTATCAACAAACAAAACGAAAAATCAACATTAGTATTGTCTAACGTATAGTACGAACAAATATTTTTCAGCCAGATTTCAGATAATTTCTATTGTTATTTCTATTAATTGCTTTGTTTTTTAATGTAAATAGTAATATTTAATTTGGAAATTTTTAAGAAAAACCACCGTCTTTAAAATATATATATAAAAACGTCGGGTCCTATCATAAGGAAAAAACTACTAATATTGAGTTAATATTGTCGTTTTCTGCTTAAGTAACTTAAATTTATTTTGTATACATAATGAAGTTTAGTTTTAGGGCTATTAATTTTGATATAACATTATATATATGATGGTGCAAATAACAAATTAATTATATTTTTCTATTTTATGCCATTTATAACACACTAATTTAACTCTGCATTAAAAAATTAATGACTTAAAGTCGCAATAAAGATTTAGCAAATTTAACATAATCGAAGACTAAACAAGACGAAAAAATGTTTTTGTAAAAAAATAAATTTACAAAAAATTGAGAACATTTACAAATTAAATACATGAAATTAGTTAAGATTTTATAATAATTACAATGATTTTTTAGAATAAATTCAAATGTATAAAATAAAAGCCTTAAAAAAACCCCAATTTTTCATCCATATATCGTTCTCTGAAACTCGGTACGAATCTATGTAACAATTTTCGTAATTGATTATTAATAATATTTGATTATTGAAATAGCTTTATCATCATTAATAATGCTGCCAAAAGTACAAAAAGTAAAGGAGCAGAAAAACACTGAAATATTTAGTTTATCTCAAACATGCAATAAAAACAATTTCTAGTAAAATTGTGGCAAATATCAGAACCTCAACTTTCGTTACGTGTCCATACATAAAATAAATGCTTCATTAATGTAACTATTTATCTTCCATATTCCGAAAGAGACATTAAAGATTTCTATTTTTATTTAATAAGGGTATTCAAATTTAAAAATTAAATAAAATGAATAACAAATAAATTTTAACAGCTCATTTTCCTATCAGTAAACATATTTTATAATAATAAACATTTATTTTAATTTACCGTAAATATAACATCAACTCAATCAGGTTAAAAAGAAAAAAAGTTCCAATGTTTTATCGAACAGCTGTTAAAAAGCTTTTAAACCGAAGATTAAAAATAAAAAAGTAATCACAATATAATTGTAGGTTCAATGTGCAATTTGAATGCATTTTTGCAATAGAATAAGAAAAAGAATTCTTATTGTATATTAAACTTTTTCATAATACACATATTGATAAGATAACCATTTAAAAAAAAAAGAAAATATTCTATTTTTGCTTCTGGGCCAGCGTTCTTTTTATATCAAATTTCATCATTTTTATCTCAGTGAAATCGAACGCGGTGATCATTACTTGTGATTTTAAAAGCTTTTTACTGATTAACCTCGGATGATAAAATTTTCGATCAAATTTTCAAATATTATGATTACATAAAAGTTAATTTAATTATACTAAATTATTTTAAGCCAATTTTATGTACATTTATTATTTAAAGTTTTGTCGCGTATTGCAAAATCAATTGACAATGGTACAAATGAATGACTCGATTTATAAAAAAAAATGCTCTAAATGTCAGAATCAAATACTAAGTAAATCATTTTAATCATTTTTAAATGATGATTATGCTAAAAGAATTCAACGTAGTGACCACTTAAAAATGATTAAACTAATTATTTCATTAAATCTCATTCTTTCAACAATTAATTAGTTTTAGAAGTCATTTTTTAAAGAATTTGAATAGGCTACGAACAAATAATCCAACTATTACACCATTCAAGATTAAAAATTTATCTCCAACAATTCAAACGATTTTATGTACTAAGAAACAAAATATCAAACGTTACTCACAGTTTTTAGTCAAAAAAATAGAATTTAGGCAGCCATTTCTCAATCAACAGGTGTATTTTAAAAATCATTGAAAAAAAATTGGATTGATATTAAGGTGACTGGCTACCATTCTGAACAGTTATTTTCCAAAAACGTGTAAATGAATATTTTTTCATATATTTAGTGACACTCGAAATGTAAATGAAAAATTAAAAAAAAATTAAATTTTTAAACCATTCTTCTTTTATGAAAAATGCTTCTATAACAATATTTTGCTTTTTTAAACTTAGACATCTAAATAGAGGCTGAACTAAGATTTTTGATACATATAATATAGGAGTGGATTTATTCTCATATTTAATTATTTCTCAGAAGAGGGATTATTTTTTTTAAAAAAACCGGTTATTTTATATGATCTTATTGTGAAAATAATGTTATTTTTTTTCAAAAATCCTAGTTCAGTCCACTGGCGTAGCTAGTTCTCAGTGGGCCCTGTATCAAAGTTCCTTCGGGGTCCTTTTTTAGATATGGGAGCCCTATTAGTGGGATTGTAGTTAAACATGTTGGGGCCCCTGTAGCTAGGGGGCCCCGCATCATTGATACGGCGGTAGCTACTCGCTCCTGGTTCAGTCTCCTTGGAGACGTTCTAGCTATAAATTGACTAAATATTACACCGAATAATTTTTCTCGCAAGATTGTTTTAAGAATACAATTATTATGTTCTAATTCAACAGATACTAAATGTCAAAAAAATTATTCATTCATATATTTTTTTTTTAAAATTACGATTCCGATCGTAGTCATCTTAAAGATCAATCAAATGCCAAAAAATTATATAAAACATAGATAAAATTTCATCAAAAAATAATTATAGATGTAGCTTTATATATACAAAAAATTAAAATTCACTTGAAAACGTTTATCATCACAGGAGATTGAAGAGATCCCCAGAAAAACTATGGTTCATCTCCCCCCAGAAAGTTTGAATCAAACTTGAATATGATGCGCATGTATAATACTATAACCCCCCCCCCACAAACACACACAAAAAATCTCAAAAACCAAGAAAATTACTTCAAGATATCGTACAAAATCACACAAAATTTACTTTTCAATAATGCATAATCTAAATCTAGAAAGTAGTCTAATTATACTAAGCTTATCTTCAAAGAAAAAAAAAATGTCTCCTATGCATTAAAAAAGGGAGAACATCATTAAAATCTAGGTATAAATAACGACAATTGCAACATATCATAAGACAATTGAGAGAGATGTGTATGATTTACCTTTTGTAACTTCTCAATAATTGTCTCCAGTGCTTCTATTCTCATCTGCTGTTGTTGATAGTCAGTGTCCAGCCTCAGAAGTTTATCCTCTATGGTGAACATCCTCAGTCCGATGATGGCCACCACAAACACGCACGAAAAGAACATGAAATACAAAACGGCCATCCTCGAAAACCCCTCTCCTTTTTTATCTGGACCACAGCACATGGTCGGATTAGCGGTGGTACACGGGGAACGCGTATCAACAACACACTCTCTGTACTCCCGCCTGGGACTAGGCATGCTGAGGACCTGTTCCTTGGCCTGCCATAGCTTGGGATCGTGCTCGGGAGATGACTTGGAACTGTGATCCGGTGATTTCGAATGTCTTTTGGATTTGGCAGGACTGCCGCACTTTTCTTTGGTACACTTTTTCGTTTTGCTGGGCGTACCCGTTTCCATGTTAATCATTCAATGGGGGAAATTACTTTCATGACTATATGTTCCACAAAAAAAGAACTTTTTTCAGTAATGATCCCGACTGTAAATACGTCAAGCTGAAATTATTTGAATGTTAGAGCACATGAAAACAATCATGCTATGTATGAGGACGTTGCCAAGCACATGTCATCAAAATTATGTATAAATCCCACAATTCACAGAGGAAAGTGAAAGATTCCAATCCAGATGTTGCAAAATCGAATATATCGACTTAATTTTGTTACAAATCGAAAAATTCAATACATCTCACAATAGTTACGGAATTTTTATATTGACAATACAGAAAAGTACCGTGTACTCCTTTGAAAATGGTCATAAAATATTCCAAGAACGTCGAATATTATTCCAGATGCAAAAGATTCTAATTTTTTTTAATTCTAAATCATTTATGATTACGTTCCAGAAAGCATGTCACTATGAAAATATAAAATCATAATTTGTAAGGAACAAAACACATTGCGAAAAGAATAATTCATTCCATTTCGAATCGCACACCGTATCTATCTGACATCCACAAAAACAAAACTGAAGTTCGAGTATTCGACGACCTTCGTCCAATCAAAGCACGTGGTAGTTCAAACGACTTCTACCGGATCGCGCAGTGAAAAACTGTCGGTCCCTAACTGCCTAAACGAGAGTTAAGAACCGTCTGATGTATCGCCGAAGCATGGAATTCAGTTTAGGCGTGGTTGCCGGCGAAATCGGCTCTTAGCTCGCCAAATCGCCAAAGGTATCTCTTGTTTTTGAGAACTTGTTTTTGTTCTCGTAAGTTTTTGATATAGATTTAAAATCGAAGTTTTTTTGTAAAGAGAGAAACTTTGAAGGAAACACATCTTTTTTTTTCAATCTTTCTCTTTGAAAATCTGTAATTAGCATATCTAAAGAACAAAAAAATGGTTAAAATAATGAACTTTTGATTTTCGTGATTATTCTTAGGAAAAAAAGGGAAATATTTTTTGGAAAATCTTTTTCATTACGAAAACATTTTTCGTAATGAAATTAACCAGAATTTTGGAAATCAGAGTCTATTTTTATTTAAAAAGCATAATATCTTTGAAAAAACTATTTTTTTATTAAATTATTACATAGTATAATAACATTTTTAAAAATTAAATCACCATGAACTTTCTCATCTTCACTAATTATTTTTTCGAAGAATGTAAAGTTATATCCTTGTAACAAAAATGGTGAAATATTCTTTTTTTCTTAGAATTATTCCTTTTCATTATTTCTTTTTAAAAAATATAATTATTCATTAATGTATGAATGGTTCAACAAGTCAATACGAAAAAAAGTATTTCCTCATAGTTTCAAATCTTTTATAAATAAGTTTATATGTTTAATACATTGAAAAAAATATAAAATAAAAGCCTAGCAAAGATCAAAAAACTAAAATGAACAAATATTTTTTTTAAATACAATCAAACCCAGATTTTTGTCATAATAGCCTTTGTTGCTCCACATCCCACAAAAAATAACTGTAACCCAGATCTAACGAACTCCTATTTAACAAATTTCGCGATTTAACGAATTTGTTTCTTTCTCCGATTAAAATGAAAATTAAAAACCCTATTTTAGGAATAATAAATAAAAAAAACGAATTATTTCAACAGTTAACATTTTTTTTTTTATTAATTTGTATTTAAGGTATCCGACTACTTGCGACAATTTTTTTTTTGAAAAAATGGACATATGGAGATTTTTTTGTGGTTTTTAGATTTGTTTAATACATTCTAAGAAAAATATGCTATAATTAAGTAGAGAAAAAGAAATTATTATTACTAAAATGGGAAAAAATGGGTAAAAATTGACAAAAAACAACATAAACGCGGTCCATTCTGTACCAAAAGTTTATGAACATATTTTCAATTTTTCTATTTTGATGTGTTGCTATGTTATTCGTTTTTGAAATGACCTTCAGGATAAGAGATATTTTAATTTTTACAAAAACTAGAGCTCTTTATCTTAGTTATATGAAATTGCTTGAAAAAAACAGTAATTATATTACCATAAGGGATTATAAATTTTGTAATAAAACAGTGATTGATCAATGTGAAGGTTAAAATACTTCCACTATTATACAGAACACACACAAAAAATTTCAGTTAATTATTTTCAAAACTTTTTTAGAAATCGCGTTGTTTCCCCCAGTTTGAGTATTTTCAAAAAAACACATTTCGAGTAAAACGCGTTTTAAAGTATGACATATTCTTGGTTAAAGTAATGGCATCTTCTTTTACTAAAACACTTGTAGTTTTTGTTCTAGTAAACGGAAAATAATAAACTAGGTATTTTTATAAAGCTAATAAGGTGATCTATAAAATAAAATCATAAAAAAATTTGTCAATTTTTTGCAAAATTCACAATTTTAGTGTAGTCGGATACCTTAAAAGAAAAAGGATTTTTTTCTCAAACATCTTTTTGTCAGGAACAGAAGAAAAAGATTTTTCTTGTAAGTATCAAATTTTGGCAGGAAAGGGCACAGGCCATTATTAGACTTTACGGGTAAAGATGAATCAAGCGTACAACCTATCGTGTGAGTTTAAAAAGGACAGGAAACTCGTTTCTAATCTCCTTCCACTCCACAACGCAATGGATATTTTAAATTTTTAACAATTATATTACATTTTTTAACAGACTACCTAACTATGCAACTGAAAATAAGGAAATTGTTGATTTGTCGAAGCCGATGTATAGCGATTCTGTTGTAGAAATTGATGATGAAACTCTTATCAAAACTCTTCGATTTTCTAATACTTTACAATGTTTAAAAACATGAAAACGTACGTCATACATCAGGATACAAGTAACGCAATATTTTCTTCTCTGCATAAAGTCGAAAAAAGAACTCTTTAGAGTCAAGAATCAAAAAGGTTGTCAAACATTTATTAATCAAGATTTAAATTTTCCAATCAATGCATCAATATTTTTAGCTGTTGAATAACAAGTAATATAAAAAAAAATTAAGTCAAGTCCTACTTGTATAGATCAACAAAAAAAATTATTTTAGTTACTTTTTATTAAATAGTTACAATTCATATATCTATATATATAAAGGAGAAAAGCGACTCACTGACTGACTGACTGACTGACTAATCACGATATCTCCGGAACTATTCAACCTACAGACTTGAAATTTGGTAGACATGTTCCTTTCATAGAGTAGACGTCAGCTAAGAACGGATTTTCCGAAATTCGAAACGTAAGGGCGTTAAGGGGGTTAAGGGGCGTTATAAATAATTGCTTCCATGTTTAAACTACTTGATGTACAATCTTGAAATTGGGTAAGCAGATTCCTTTCAGAGAGTAGAGATCCGCTACAAAATGAGTTTGGTGAAAATCGACCCCCAAGTGGTGTTTCAGGGGCTAGGGGGCGTTATAGATAATTATTTCAATTTTTAAACTATTTGACGCACTGTCTTTAAATTTGATCAATAGATTCCTTTCTTAGAATAATGATCAGTTACAAAACAGGTTTTGTGAAAACAGACTTCTAAGTGGGGGATTAAGGGGCGTAATAGATAAATATATCCGTTTTTAAACTACTTCACCTACCTGCTTGAAAATTGGTAGGTAAGTTTCTTTCCTGGAGTAAATATCCGCTACAAAATGGGTTTTGGGAAAATTGACCCCAAGGGGTGTTGCGGGGCGGAGGGTTTAAGGGGCGTTATAAATTCCGATTTTTAAGTTACTAGACGTACAGTCTTGAAACTTAGTAAGCAGATTCCTATTCATTGGGTAGAGATACGCTACAAAATGGGTTTCGTGGAAATTGCCCCCCAAGTGGCGTTGCGGGACTTAAGGGGCGTTATAGATAATTATTTCCATTTTTAAACTATTAGACGCAGACTTTACATTTGATAAATAAATTTCTTTCATAGAGTAGAGATCAGCTATAAGAAAGTTTTGTGAAAACAGTCCTCTAAGTGGCGTTGCAGGGGATTAAGTGGCGTAATAAATAAATATTTTCGTTTTTAAACTACTTGACCTACCTGCTTGAAAATTGGTAGGAATGTTTCTTTCATGGAGTAAATAACCGCTACAAAACAGGTTTGGGGGAAATTGACCCCAAGGGGTGTTGCGGGGTTTGGGTTTAAGGGGCGTTATAAATTCCGATTTTTAAGTTATTAGACGTACAGTCTTGAAACTTAGCAAGCAGATTCCTCTCATAGGGTAGAGATACGCTACAAAATGGGTTTCGTAAAAATTGCCCCAAGTGGCGTTGCGGGACTTAAGGGACGTTACAGATAATTATTTCCATTTTTAAACTATTAGACGCACAGTCTTTATATTTGATAAATAAATTTATTTAATAGAGTCAGCTATAAGAAGGTTTTGTGAAAACAGACTTCTAAGTAGCGTTGCGGGGTATAAGTGGCATAAGAGATAAATATTTTCGTTTTAAAACTACTTGACCTAGCTGCTTGAAAATTAGTAGAAATGTTTCTTTCATGGAGTAAATATCCGCTACAAAACGGGTTTGAGAAAATTGACACCCAAGGGGTGTGTCAGGGGTTAAGGGCAGATATAAATAATTATTTCTATTTTTAAACCATTAGACTCACAGTCTTGAAATTTGGTAAGCAGATTCCTCTCATAGGATAGAAATACACTACAAAATATGTTTTGTGAAAATCGACCCCTAGGTGGCATTGCGGGGGTTCAAGGGGCGTTATTGATAATTTTTTTGCATTTTTAATTAATTGGACGCACAGTCTTCAAATTTTGCTAAGCTGATTCCTTTCATAGAGTGCAATTCCCTACAAAATGGGTTTTGTGAAAACAGACCCAGAAGTGGCGTTGCGGGGGCTCAAGTGGCGTTATAGACAATTATCCCCATTTTTAAACTGTTAGATGTACAGTCTTGAAATTTGATAAGCAGATTCCTTTCGTAAAGTAGAGAACCGCTACAAAAATGGGTTTTGCGAATATCAACTACCAAGTTTAATTTCGGGAGTTTAAGAGGCGTAATCGATAAATTTTTCCATTTTTAAACTATTTGATCATCCTGATTGAAAATTGGTAGGCATGGTCCTTTCATGGAATAGAGTTCCTCTAACAAAGAGTAAAACGAAAATTGACCCCTAAGGATGTTTGCGAGGGGTCAAGAGGAGTTGCAGAAAAAATTAATGTTTTTAATTGTTAGACCATATACTTGAAATTTGTTAAGCATGTTTCTTTTGTTGAATAGAGATCCACTAAGAATGTATTTTAAGCAAATCAAGTTCTTAGGGGGGGTGCAGGGGGTTACTGGACGTATTGACAAAAAAAATTACTTTTTTCGAGCTACAAGGACTATAATAATGAAATTTGGTTTGCATTTTTCTTTTGTTGAATTGAAATCCTCTAAGAGCGGCTATTTGGAAAACGGCTCTCAACGGGATTATGGGAATATTGATAGTAAAACTTCTTTTTTTCTGTTAGATTTAGACTTGAAATTTGGCTTGCATGTTCAATTTACGGAGTAGAGATCCATCGAAAATTGGTTTTGCGGGAATCCACTTGGTTTTGGGTTACGAAAGAGCAAATATCATTCTATACTTCAATTTTAGAGATTTTTAGAAAATACAAATTAGATGAGTTCTGCCCTTTTTTTTGCGACAGTTAAAGGTATAAGTATATTTTTCAATGCAATCGAATTCTTAATGCTAGGACTTAGATATCAATAATTTATACATATATATAAGAAGTAAAAATTTATAAAACATCATGAAATACCCAGCGAAGCGGGCGGGTAACAGCTAGTATATGTATT
>BMAO01023226.1:0-38249 GCA_019973975.1 Trichonephila clavata | reverse complement strand
ACTGTACATAATATTTATACTGCATATAAATAACATAATTATCTGTGCCTAGAGCTATAAAATTTGTAATACTTTTGAAATATGTCAATTTTTTTGCAAGAACTCAATTTTTTTTACAAAACATGTTATTTTCTCACATTGTGTGTGTGCAATAAA
Source organism: Trichonephila clavata (assembly GCA_019973975.1). Classification (NCBI taxonomy): domain Eukaryota; kingdom Metazoa; phylum Arthropoda; class Arachnida; order Araneae; family Nephilidae; genus Trichonephila; species Trichonephila clavata. Next base: position 38,093 of record BMAO01023226.1, on the reverse strand, counting down.
ATACATAAAAATACGCAGAAATTAGATTATAGTCTATAATACAAATAAAATAAATTTTCTGAAAATTTCAATTCAATATCGTAAAAAGAAATCCATTAATGAGCTTTACCTTGAAGCCAAAAAAACATAGTTTCTCAGACAATGCTTTTAAAGATTTAAATACAATATGAAAAATGTTCTACTAATTGTACATTTTTTAAACTCACCATAATTATAGCTCAAACTCTTTAGCTTCATGTTTAACTAATTTTCAACCCTTTTGCTGTTTTCTGGAGAGTTTTATAATTATAAAAATTGTCGAGTTTAGTAAAATTTTCATGAAAAATTGCAATTAGGATCTTTTACACAAAATTCTAATGAATGTATTCAAATAATATTTATACAGTACATAAATAATGGAACATCTTTATATATTAGGAATTAAAAGATATGTATTACTTTTAAAAGTTTTTTAAATATGCCAAATTTTATGCAAAAACTCGATTTTTTAAAAAATTAATGATATTTTTTACATTTAAATGCAATGAAGTACATAAATACAGTGAACCCCAAAGTGTTCGTACACTTGCAGTTTCCTATAAAATTTAATGATTTCGACTAATAAAAATTAATGTATAGAAATTGTAATTTTTTTATGATATCTGCAACTTGTTCTTAATGGAATGACATAATTATTTTTTTAAAAATAGCATAACTATTATTTTTAAAAATTAATAATCAAAAAGCTCCTGAAAAATTACGCCACTAAAGTCTTAGAACACTTAACAAAAATCTCAACATAGCTTTAAATATTGTATTTCTTTCTTAATTTAGAACTTAATAGGATATCTTTTAGTGTCCACAACAACTTTTGGACATCTTGATATAGATTTAATGAGTTTTTGTAATTTCTGCATCGATTTACCTCCATGCTTCTGTGATTATTATTTTTACTTCCCATTATGTGTTTATGTCATGTTTTTTTATTTTAAATCTAGTTCTCCCCAAATATGCTCTGCTGGGCTAAATAAATTGATTGAGGAGGTGTTTTCACAAAATTTTGGGCCAGTTATAAAGACACCAGCGGTGTACGTTGAGAGCAGTACGCTTAGCTTCATTATCCTGTTAAAATATAAAGTCGTGTTCAATATCAAATTTTGGACAGACAATTTAAAATTTCTCTTTAAAATATTTGACTAGAGCTCATGATTCTCAATACCATCAAAAATTACCTAATTCTGTGGCTGATTTACGCCCCCATGCAAGAACACTTCCACTTTTCCATGGTTCATTCATCCAACTAGATTCTTGTGACTTAAGTTTCAGAAAATTCAAAATTGACAGGAAAGTGATTGGGATGACAGAAAATTCACCATTTTTGGTTCTGATGGGCATATAATAGTTTTAAAGGAAAAAATGAGGCACTTAATCCGGTGAATTTATGTGGAACAAGAGCTCCTCCAACTCTATGCTTTAACACAGAGGTGTTCTTGCAGGGGAGGGTGGGTGTAAATAGGTTTCAGGATTAGGTAATTTGGTATTTTTTGATGGTATTTAGAATCATGAGCTCTACTTAAATATTTTAAAGAGAAATTTTAAATTATCCTCTCAAAATTTGGATATTTCAGACGACTTCATTTTTTAACAGGATAATGACGCCGAGCGAACTGCTCTCAATGTACACTGCTGGTGTCTCTATAACTGTACCCAAAAGTTTGAAAACACCTCCTCAATCAATTTATTTAGCCCAGCAGAGCATATTTGGGGGGAACTAGATTTAAAATAAAAAGAAAACATGACATATAAACACATAATGGGAAGTAAAAACAATAATCACAGAAGCATGGAGGAAAATCAATGCAGAAATTACAAAAACTCAATAAATCTATATCAAGATGTCCAAAAGTTGTTGTGGACACTAAAAGATATCCTACTAAGTTCTAAATTAAGAAAGAAATACAATATTTAAAGCTATGTTGAGATTTTTGTTAAGTGTTCTAAGACTTTAGTGGCGTAATTTTTCAGGAGCTTTTTGATTATGAATTTTTAAAAATAATAGTTATACAATTTTTAAAAAAATAATTATGTCATTCCACCAAGAACAAGCTACAGATATAAAAAAATTACAATTCCAAAATATTAATTTTTATTAGTCGGAAACAATAAATTTTATAGGAAATTGCAAGTGTATGAACACTTTTTGGGTTCACTGTATATACACAGAGATTAGAGTTTGATTCATAACACAGATAGAACTAAATAAAACATGTTCTGAAAATTTAAATTCAATATCTTAAAAATATTTTGTGTAGGGATCAGCATCTGGTTTTTTTAACTCCAATTCCAGTTTACTAATTATGCTACAACTTTGCTTCTAGATATCATAGAAACAAAAATAGAGTGTTTTTGGAATCTTAAATGTATAGTCTTTAAAATAAAAACACAAAAGTAATTTTTGAAAATTTTCACCAAAACTGCGAATTTTGGGTAGTCACATATCTTAATGAAATTTACTTGATTCATAATAAGTCACATTGTTGATTTTTTGGGCACTTGCTTATAGGCAAATAATAATTTAAGTATTCCTTTGCTACATTGGAATAGTTTTATTTTCATATTGAACTTTAAAATAGCTTGCATGTCTTGAAAAAGGCAAGCCTACAAAATAAATTTTTGTTTTCAATTAGTAATCTTTTTAAGAGACTAATTTCTTGTAGATTTTAAAGAACTTTTCTAGCTTATTGGTAAACTTATGGAAAATGTCTTAAAAGTTCTCATAAAGAAATTATTTCATTACATTTATTTTATGGTTCCTTTATTGTGACTATAGTGTTTTGTTTATTTGGATGAAAATAAATGAAGTATATATATCAGATTCTTTATATTTAACCTAATATAAATATATTTTATGCTTTTACTCATTAAAGAAAGGTAGAGAAAAATTATGTTTTTACCATAAAATCTGGCATATCATGTATACCATCGTATTACATGCACTTATACTTTCAAGTAGCAATTTTTAATTTTTATGTTTATTTGCTGAAAAAATGAAGAAACCTGAGATGTATGCGAGTCATGCTCTTAAAGTTTGAAAGTCATTTATTCTAAGCTTTAGTAAAAAATAGTATACATCTAGAAGTGCAACCCTTTAAGTTCATAAGGAATGCCATTTCTTTTAAATAACCATTATTTTGATCTATGTAAAAATGTAATTTTTTTTCCTGTGCTCACATTTTTAAAGCTCTTATTTTTATACCTGGTATATAATGTGCACGCATAAAATGCAATCTTATTTTTTGTGTTAAAAGTGTGCACCATACACCAGATTTTACGATACATATTACCACAACAATGCCAATGTTCAAGATAACGTGCCAAGTTGGTGACCCTGATTTTGCATGTGTCGTATGCGCCAGATTGACTACCATGTGTTGTATTACATATAATTTCACCAATATGGTTGCAATATTATGAAAGTACCAAAAATTAATACAGCTTGGGTACAAAAACTCCTGTATGCAGGTATGTTGTACACAAGTGAAAAAACATAAATCTTGGTACTTACGTATTATCACAACCAATTGGTGACATTATATGAAACAAAGCACCTGTTTGCCAATTCAGCACGTTCAACACACAGGAACTCGGAGGGTACTTGTGTATTTTTGCGACAATCGCTGACTCTAAATAACTCGCTGAGTTGGCCACCCCGATTTCCTATGTGTGGTACACACTGAATTGGCTGCCAGGTGCTTCATTTCATATAATATCGCTAATAGGTTGCAATAAGACGCAATTACCAATCAGGGTTGCCAACTTGGTGTGTTATTATTAGATTTGGCATTTGTTGTGATAATACGTAATTTGTTCAGTCTGACGTATTTGAAGCACAATTAATTTAAATTATAGTTTTAAGAAACATGCTTTTTTATCAAACTAAAAAGTAAGAAATAAATCTTAATATAAGAATAAAATGATTAACTAGAAAATTAATGTCATCGTGGTAAAGGCGTGGGGTCCTCTGTACTACATTTTTACACTAACTCTGCATTTTGGAATAGAACTAGTAAGAAATTATAACAATTGATATTGAGCACCCCACTCTTTTATATGCAGTTATTATTTTTCCAGTTTCAATTTTATTTTTTTCTGCTTTTTTCTTGGCATTTCTAAATACCTTTTGTTCTATTTCTTTAAATCCTGGCATTCATATTTTTTTAATTGGTTTTCTATAAAAAAAAGTACTTATGTTTTTGCTTCTTAATGTAATTCCTTTTTTGCCAGGAATAAGCCAATCTTTTAAATTATTGTCATGTTGAGTTCTTAGTGGGAGACCATCATCATTGATTGAATACTATTGGATGCCAAAATTTTTGCAGCTATTTCAAAACCACTTCTAAAAGATGTTTAATGTGTAGTGTACTGATAGCAAATTAGTTCCTGTATATATTGTTCCAATGTGTGGTATTTTTTTAACTGTTGTTTTTATAAATGTGAAATTCAGGTAGACGTGCAATATTTATAAAAATTGTATTTTTTAAATCTTTTATCTTGTTTCTAAATTATGAATGCTTTATTTTTAATTTGCACTAATTTCATTTCTGCTTGTTAGTACAAATCTTGATTTTTAATGTTTCCACTCATAATTTGTTTTAAATTTTGATATAGCTCTGAATTTTTTTTATACATATTTTATGGATAAAATTAATCTATGAATTTCATACATTTTGCACTTTCTGCCAAAGACCATTAGTTTCACATTGTAGCTTTGTCATTATGTTCTAAATACTCATACAGGCATAGCATATCACTACATGTGTTATGCTAAATTTTGTAGATAGTCATTTCGAAAACTATATAATTATGAACAACCTTTGTAAAAATTTTACTCTAATGAGAACTTTCAAAATTCCTTTCAGAACCAGCTATCTATAAATTCTGCAGTAAATAATTTAGATGACTCGCATATCCTAACATGTAATTTATTTGAAACAACACTGTTTGAAATTCATTTTCACTCACATTTTGTAACTCAAAGACATGATTTGATAAAAAAATTAAAAAGTTGTTTATTTATGTACTTTTACACACTTTCCTATATTTACAATGTATATTACACTAAAACATAATCTGTTCTGCACAAATAAGGATGGAGTTGACTATAATATGGATTAGATAGTGTTTATAAAAAAAAAATTTCACTTATATTCTTGTTTATTTTTTATGTATATATGTATGTGTACAATTTCCAGAATAAATATTTCAGCAATATGATTTTGGTTTGTTTTATTTTTCTTGTTAACAGTGAATAATTGAAAAAAGGTATTGAAAATAAAATTCTGTACAGCAAGTAAAATTGCTAAATTATGATTCTATTGGTCCTTATGATGTTATTTTTTCTTCTGAATGGGTGCTGAAAACTTCTCTAAAAGCTCTTTCCATTAGGTTAAAAACTAAATGTGTTTTGTTAATGCAAAAATGTACTGTTAGAGTTGTTTTTACATTCTTCTAAGGATTAAAATTTTTAAGTATTTTAATTAAAAAAAACATTAACTTAAAAACTATTATATTTGTTTTCTTTGGTGATAGGAAAGTGTAAAATCAGTTGCTTTAACAAAAAACGAGCTTAGTTGGTAATATAGCAATGCATTTTCTTTATTTCCATGTGGATAGGTTTCTATTTAAACAAAACAATTGATATAAAGAGTACTTACACACCTGGGCCTAATGAGTGTTACTTTAGTCAAAAGGTTTTTTTCTTCAGGTTACATAATATGTAAAAAAGCTATTTCTTTCTGGCATTGTTTTGAAATTTTTACTTAGAAAAATCTGTTATTTATCATAATGTTTCCTAGATATTTCTAATAACTTATTATTGAAGGGCTGAATTTTTTTAAATAAAAGTTAATTTTCTGCTTGTATATGATTTTAAGGAAACAATATAATGCTTCTAGAGAAACATAAATATAAATAATGAATCAAATTGCTTCTGGAACTAGTTCAAAATGCATACACATTTGTTAAACGATAACATCGAATTTATTTTTGCAGTTTCCAAAGATTTATATTTGCGGTATAAGTTCGAAGACATGCAGTTTGTGATCAAATAATAGTTGCATTTTTTTTTTCGAAAAGTAATATTTTTGTTGATACTTGCGTATTGTCGCCACCGTATTGGCGACATTATATAAAACGAAGTACATGGTTGCTAATTCAGCGCGTAGGACACATGCGAAATCGTTACTGCCAATTTGGCGAGTTATCTTTAACTTAGGCACTTTCGCGATAATATGCGAGTATCTTTTTGTTACACACAATAAATGTAAAATGAATTTTGATTTCGAAGTTAAGTGTAAAAATTTCATGAAATGAAAATAAAATAATACGTAAGATGTAGAAAGTGAAAATTTACAACTCAGGTATCACATTTTTAAATCCCTTAAGATTTGGGTTAATAAATATTTTTCTGTTAAAAATTCATATTAGATACAACAGTACCGAAAATAAATGCTATACATACTCATTTTATTGTTTTAACTCATATTTGATACATTAACAAATTCAAATATGAGTGCATTATATACTCATATCGATCTTTCATTCTCAAAAATTTGATCCCGTAACAGGTTCAAAAATGAGAATGTACTTGTGTCTCAATATGAGAATATGCGATTCTCAGATTTGAGTAAGCGTGCATCGGAGCTATTTTGAGAATGTGAAGTATTTAAAAGTGAGCTGTTTTCTCTCAGTTTTGAACATCGTTTCTCGCAGTGAAGGGAGTGAAACGGATTATAATTTGCATATTCTTCAGTAGAAAGACTTGCATCAAATTTCATTGAAGTTATTCTGAGGACATGTTCCCCCTTTTTAAAATCAATTTCAATGAGTGAGTGAGTGAATACTAACGTCGCACTGTTAAGCTACACGAGGGATTTTGGCGACGGACCTCGTCCTTTTGAACCAGGGTCAAGTGACAAAATCAATTTTAAATGAGCACCATTAAAACAAAAATCTCTTATCATTCATTCACTTGCAACGAACGAGTGAGAAGGCCCGAATGTCTTTTTATGTCACTCTCATTTTCCAAGGTCCCATGAAAAATCATTGGAGACGTCTCGAAATCGGGAAGGACTCTCTTAGATTCAGAATTGTTGGTCAACTCGCGAGCTAATGTTCTATATTGTGACGTGAATAGGGGTCAGCTTCTCAATGAAAACGCGAATGCTTACCCTCCTCCTGAGACTATAAATCAATCTCTGTGGCTGGTGAAGGGATTATTTGAAAGCGGACCGATTTTCAAGAACCTGTTCTCCAGAGTCAAAGAAATACATATTTTCTAAAACGTTTGCCTGATTGCATTTTATATCTTTAAAAACATTTTACAGTAATTTTTGAAGAAAAAAAATGTTTTTAAAAAGAAAAAAGAAATTCAAGTACAAAACTGATTTAGTTTTCTTTCTGTCGTTTGCAATAAGGCAATTTACGATAATCATTTTTTTTTTTTTTTTACCTATTACGATGTCCAAGAGATTAAATAATTTAATTATTACTAATGCTTAAATTATTCAGAAGAACCAATCGGTGTTGTCTTGAGGCATGATACGAGTCGGGGGACTTTTGACCATGGACCTTGAAAAATGTTTGTGTGCGTTGACGCGTTGTTCGGATGCAAGATAACGATTCATGGAGAACCAGAAATGTTTCCACAAAAGTACCAAGTGAGTAGGACCTCAGACTTGCAGTGCCTCTGTAGAGGGTTCAATGCGAGTCGAGATTTAAAATCTGCATGTTGGCTCGATGTGGAAATCGTGCTTGTCATGTTTTAAAATTTTCAATAGCCGTCGCGTTGCTTCTAAGGGTGACGCTGATTTTATTTTATTTTTCTATTAACTTCGAACTTTGAAGCAACGTAAAGGCTAAAGGCCTCCAAATTTGGATCGAGTAACGAGGAGGACACCTCCCTCTCCAAAGTTCATCCATCGCACTGTACGAGAATCCAGCGTAAATCATTTGAAGGATTCCAAGATCGATATTTCCTTCAAATGTCTCATTTTCCTTCCCCCACCAACAACTTTTCTAATTTTTCCTTTCCTTCTGAATTATTATTGTGGAACCGTATAGCAGCGGCGTGGACATAGCAGAAACGTCAATTATCTTAACTTACAACAAAAAAGATGCAATAATCGTTATGAAATCCCTGCTTGCCTACAATTAACTTTCCCGAACTTAGTACGATGTATTACAGGTAAGGAAATTTAATTTTAGCATTATTCTAAGATTCATAACTCTTAGCTCAATTCACGAAACATTTAAAAATATTGATTCGTGTCAAAATAATAATAAGCAATCAGCTCCAATGGGTGACATAATAAAAAACTGAGCTAAACATAACTATTGTAATTCGATTCTATTCTTGAAAGAAGCAGGCCGTAAAGGTTAAACTCTCTTTTTTTCGGTTTGCGCATACCTGAATTTTTCGATAGGAGAAAAATGTGACCACAGCCTCCTAGTGGTTATTCGTAGCCGGCGTGTCATGAGTTCGAACCTAGTCCCGCTGAAGACCCGCTTTGTAGGGGGAGCGATGTACGTTAAATTTGTTGAGAACTCAAACGTCCTCCCGTTGGTGTGGTGGGGAAGTTAGAGAGGGGGTGCCAGATCAGGTGTCGTCCTCGTCACTTGACCATGGTTCAAAATGATGAGGTCCGTCGCCAAAAACCCTCAAGTAGCTGAACATTTCACATAAAACCTAGAACGAGAGTTAAGAGCTCCCATTTAAAAGAATACTTTTTGTCTCTCTCATAGGTCTCACGTCTTCTTCGTGATAAAATGCTGCATGCGATACATAATAATAAACTCGGTGGCGCAACAGCTCATGTGCCCTTTTCGTGACCTTGGGCGCTGAGGTGCAGGAGTGGTCAAGTGGTCCGTCTAACGCGAAACCCCCATTGTTTAGTTCCCAGCAAACTTGGTACTCATTAATCGACCCCCTGCAGCGATGAAAGGATCAGTCACCTTGCTCAAGGCGGGATTTGAACAATGTCCCCGCGGCCTGGAAGTGCTTTACCCTGTCATTCAGGCACTGGGCTTGGGTATATAATAATAAAAGAATGGTTTAAACATTTTTTTAAAGGTAATTTAATTATTAATATAAACAGAAAAAGGGGGGGGGCGGCGGATATTAGATTCGTTCGTTTTTTTATGATGATATTCCACTTTAGATGCGTATATCTTTATATATAATCAAAATTTCTCTACAAGAGAGAGATGAATAAACACGATTGACTGAAAAAAGGGGCGGCTCTAGGGCCGGACAAACCGAACCCATGTCCAGGGCGGCATTTGGGTCAAATTTTAAAAATACTTTTTTTTTTATATGGAAAATTTGGATGAAGTTAAAGTACATTATATGGAAAAATATTCAGAACAAGATCATTTCTCTTTTATATGAGAATATTAAATTATACATTGCACATAAAATTAAACAAGCTAAATATTATTCGCTAATTTTAGATTGCTCCCCTGATGCCAGCAAGATCAAACAAATGACATTTATGGTAAGGTATACATGTAGTGAGAAATCTAATTCTAACGAAGTTATCGTTAAAACTAATGCGAGTTCTTTTGCTTTCCTTCCAGTTGAAAGATTAACTGGAAGAGAACACTTTCAATTTTAATAGTTGAGAAACTTAAAAAAAATTAGGACTGAATTTGCTAGATATACGGGGGCAGGCCTACAATAACGGAGTGAATATGAAAAGCGAGAAATCAGGGGCTCAATTTAAAATAACATTAAACCATGTAGTAGCCACTCTTTTAATTTGGACTAGGGTTTGTAGCCTCGGGATCCCGAAATCCCGGGGTTTTTTTTTTCAAATATCGGGATTAAAATAACTAATTGCGGGGGATTTAATTTTTGACTGAATAATATTTTGAAAATTTTTTTCAACGTATTGTGCATATGGTATTACATTTAATGTATCTTATTTACTTCTTTTATACTGCATGTGGTTAATGTTAGTTTTGTTACATGTTGAACCTTGAAGGGTTCGAGGAGGGTGTGTATGTTAAACCATAAAATTTCATATGTTTTCTCTTATTTTCATCTGTAACTTTCTCCCCATCGCGAGTAAGGTCAGAAAACGGACATTTCTCCCACCTCCAGGATGTCCGCTGTCAGCTAACTTGGAAAGAGGCATTTAGAATTTTTGGAAGATATCTAGTAGGGTTTTCAGCCCCAGGATCCCATAATTTCTAAGCCCCGGGATCTTGTAATTCCGAAACCCCTGGATCCCGGTGTTTTTTCTAATCCGGAATAAAAATAACTAATTCCGAGGATTTAATTTTTGTCTGAATTATATTTAAAAAAAAATTTCTCATAAAATTTTCCTAAGAATTTAATTTTTCAAAAATTTATATCCTGTTTATGAAATATGTACGTAGAATTTTTTTGTGCAATTACAAGTACTATATGTAAAAAAATATATATGCACAGTATGTGAACGTCGCAAAGATCTAAGAGGCTCACTGCAATGCTTACACAATAATAAAAGCAACATCACAAGAATAGATTTTTTCACAGTTTCTTCTTCAATTAAATGCCGTTAATTTATAGCGGACCTGCTGTGAAGACTTAAGACACTTCAAATCCCATTGCATTAATAACAGCTCATGCAACTGGAGCTTCATTTTCAAATGAGGTAACACTTGATATTGATTCACATTCTAATTCAATAACTGGATCAATTTATATACAAAAACCATTAAGTGTAACAGAAGAACTAAATAAAGTTATCAAAGAGGTATATGCACCAATGCAGTCTATTAGATTTGAGATATTGTCGTCAAAAATTCAAAAAGAAATGTCTCTTTTTTTGAAAATAGAGGGAGACGTGGTGACTACCTGAAAAGAACATACCCCTATTTAATGACGATAATACCTACTAGTAAAGAATTCAAACGTGCATTTTCTAAGGCAGGACAACTTGTAACAAAAATAAGAAGCCGTTCCTACGATGAAATGCTGGAGGAGCTGTGTTTTTATAAGCTTACTTACAGAAACACAAGAAATGAAGAAATGCTTTTTTTTAAATTTCATTATGTACTATTTTTATTTGTTTTTTTGTGATGAATTAATTTTTTTATTTGTTTCATTAAAATAATATTAAATCAATTTTTAATTATATTTTCAGTTTTATTATGTAATTTTAACTACGCTAATATGTAAGTATTTTTAATAAATAGTCCAATCCTAATCCCGGGATTGAAAATATGATACGGGATTGCAAGCCCTAATTTGGACGTTATTGACATGGCAAAAACATCCTTAGAAGCTTGTATTTTTTTTTAATATAGTTCAAAAAAAAATTTTCTGCCATCAACTTTTTGTTGATTATATTGTATAAAGGGCATAAAACTTTAAAGCCACTTAGTGTAAATAGCTGGGAAAGCTGAATAGAGGCAATTAAACCCTTATCAATTGGGAGGTTTTTATGATGCTTAGTTTTTATAATAAGGATGATATTGACAACTCTATAAGAGATGAGGCCTCTGGATTATTAAATTCTAATTAACAATTAAAGTTCCCATGGCCATCATTATTTGGTATAAAATCTTTAATTGCATTAAAATCCAATAAGCAAGCTAGTGGAAACAAAATATTACGATCTACCAGCTACTATGGAACTCTCAAGAAATTGTAATGATTTTTTTAAGGATGTGACTTTTGATAAAATGCAGTGTGATGCAAAAGAACTGGCCGTCGAGATTGATATCTCTGCTAACTTTGAAGTGACGCAGCCACGTCCCAGAGTTCGACGGAAAAATGTAAATTTTAATTATGAAGCACAAAATGATCCGATGGAATATCCTAAATTAAAATTCAAGATAAGAGTTTTATTTTTTTACATTGGACGAAGCAGTTAATGCCTTGGAATGCAGATTTAATTTAATGAGTACTGACAGTAATTGTTTCAATTTTTGTACAATATATATGATTTAACAGATACCCTTAAAACTTTAATTAATTAAAAACTGTAAAAATTTAGAACTGATGTTGATCGACGGAGAATCATTGGATGTAAACGCGCTTGATTGAGCAGATGAGATAATGTCAACTTCAGCTACAGCAGGCAAAAAAAAAGCCCAGCTGAAACTTTAAAGTTTATTTCTGTTTTAGAATTTGCTCTAAATCTTGCTATTGCATTTATTTTACTTTCTTTGCTTATAAGTTCGGCAAGTGTAGATATTTTAGTTTTTCTCAAAATTAAAATTAATAAAAAATTTCTTACAGTTCACAAATTTTAAAGATAGACTTAGCTACATTGGTTATCGAACATGAAATGGCTGAACAAATTGATCAGAAAATTTTCAGAATTAAAAGTCAGAAAAAAAACAGTGTTAATTTTTTATATGTTTTAGTTTTTAATATACACTGGTGTGCAAAAATTAAGGACGAAGTCGAAAAATTAGCATATCAGCTGAACGAAGAGGCAGAGCGGACAGAAAGACCAATCAGGAGATTAAGTGAGGTGATGTACGGTAGCACATGCGCAGATATGCAGGTAGAAGTAATGGGGAGTGTCTGAGTAGTAAAGCATGTTGTCGGTGTAAGATTAGTATTTCTGGCAAAGAGATTGCACACCGTATAGCAGTTAAAATCACACCGAGTTGCTGCCTCAGCGAGAAATGGCGAATAATCAATCTGTTGGACGACATCTGGATGCTTTTACCCGAGGTCGAATCATTGGGAAGTTGGAGGAAGGTCGCAGTGTGACAAGTGTGGCTGCAGAGTTCGGAATTGCTCACAGCATCGTTTCACGACTTTGGAGACAATTTCAAACTACAGGAATAGCTATCCGGGGGTTCAGTAGTGGTCGTCCACGAGGAACCACACCCGCAGATGACCGGTATATTGCCTTACAGGTCAGAAGAAACAGGCGGCAGACAGCGGGAGAAATCGCTAGACACACAACACAGGCGACTGGACGACCGATATCGCGTTTTACCGTGGCCAGAAGACTGCATGGTGGTGGTCTGTTTGCACGACGCCCTGTACGGTGTGTACCTCTAACGCCTGTCCATCGGAGAAGGCGTTCTCTGTGGTGCCGGGAATACCGGAATTGGAGAGACAATGATTGGGGACGAGTACTCTTTACAGATGAGAGCAGATTCAGTCTGAGTAGCGATTCTCATCGCATACTCATCTGGAGAGAGCGGGGAAGCCGCAATCATCCCTCGAACATCATTGAAAGGGACAGGTATGGAGGTGGCGGTGTTCTCGTTTGGGGAGGCATCATGCTTGGTAGTCGTACAGGCCTTCACATCTTCGACGCAGGTTCAGTCAACGGGACCCGTTATTGTAACGAGATTCTTCTTCCATATGTGCGTCTTTTTAGAGGCGCTATGGGTCCGCAGTTCCTTTTCATGGAATGCACCATGTCATCGCACAGTAGCTGCCGAACAGCTCTTAGAGAGTGAGGATATTGAACGTATGGATTGGCCGGCATGATCTCCGGATCTCAATCTCATCGAGCATGTATGGGATTTTCTAGGCAGACGCTTGGCAGCTCGTACCTTACCACCAGTAACGATTCCGGAGCTTTGATTGGCGCCTGCAAGACGAATGGGCAGCAATGCCTCAACAACTTATTGACACCCTCATTCTCAGCATGGGCAGACGCTGTGAAACCTGCCTAGCAGTCAGGGGAGATCATATCCCCTACTAAAGACCGGATATTTCTTGCTGGACACCCATCACAGGGATGTTTCGGCCTTCAGTCGCATTGCGCTCCAAGCTTCTTTTTATCCCTCTGATTTCTCTTTTAGTAAGTGTTGCTTACATTACTCATGTCCTTACGTATTGGGGATCTTACGGTATTAAATGTGTTGATTTGGAATGCTTTTGTACAAAGTTATATTGAAAAAACGTCTCGTCCTTAATTTTTGCACACTAGTATATATATATATATATATATATATATATATATATATATATATATATACGTACTGTTAGCTCCCTTTTTCTTCGCAAGGAATACTCAAGTTTTATTAGTGTGCATTTATGAACAATTTTTATCCTTTTTAATAATAGTTTTTTTTTACTTTGGGGAGAGGGGCGGCATTTTTCATTTCTGTCCGGGGCAGCAAAATTGCTAGAGCCGGCCCTGCTGAAAAGAATTAAAATTGTAAGATAACCAGACAACAGAATTTAAAAGGAAATATTAAAAATTAAAATAATAGAGTTAAATATAAAAGAAAGGATGCCACAGTAATATGAACATTGCTGACTTAGGATAGCTTATATATATAAAAAAATTTATATAAAAGTGGGGTTGAACATGTTTTGTGGCCAGCCAACCTTCCCCCTTTCTGTTAATAATACTGATCAAAAATATATTGAACATAATGGATAGGAAATCTAAATCCATTATGAGAAAAAGGTAACTTGCCTAAAAACTGCATACAGAAACGCAGATCCCGCGCTAAATCTGAGTACAATAAACAAGGTATATATATATTGCCTGATTCTGGACCCAAATACATATTCAATGCAAAGCAATGGCTGAAAAGTAGCACTTAGCAAAAGTATGAAAAGAATAGAAATAATAAATTAAGAATTGTAAACATACTACCATTATCTTAGGGACACTAAAATTATATGATTTAAAAAATATAAAAATTGTAATAAATTTAAAAAAGTAATTTTATTTAAAATTAGAAATTGGGTGTATCTATAACTATCTAGGAATAATAATAAATTTATAATAATAACCTGTTAATAAACTATGGAAATTTAATCCTTACTATTTAGAATTTTCTTTTTCAAATATCTTTCAATAAAATTAATTGGGTATTTTTGAATTAAGCAGTATTTAGTAAAATGTTTATAGTTTTTTCTGATTTATTTGAAACTAGAAATTTATTGCGTTGTGTGTAATTAATAACAATATTTCTGAATATAGAAACATGTACATTACTCTCTCAATGTGGTACTTTTATAATATTGAAATTAAAGTCTTCTCGTTTATCATAAATATTAGTAACTATTTTACTATCTTTTAATTTAATTTCTATATCAAGAAAATTTGCTTCATAATTGTTAATATTTGTCTGAATTAAATTAAGATATTCTGAATTAGGTTTAAAGTTGTCTTGCTTTCCAAAAATGATTATATCATCTATATAGCGAAAAAAGTAATATTCTGTGTGTGCCTGTGAAACTATTTTCATAATAATTTAAGTATAAATTGGCAAGACAGTTGCTAGCAGGCCACCTTGTAGCAGACCCTTAATCTGTAGATAAATAATAACAATTATGATAAACATAGTTCTCTTTTAGAACTAACCTAAGTAGAGAACCAAATCTATCATATTTGACATTTTTAAATAAATTACCTTTATATAATTTTACAAGTGTTTTAATCATATCATCAATAGTAATAGAGTTAAAAAGATCTTCAAAATCTAAAATATGTATTGAAAATATCTTTTTATCTTTAATTTGTGCAATGAGTTCTTTACTATTTTTAAAAATAGCTCAGGTCTTAAGATTATTTATTGTATCTTGTAATATTTCATGGAGAATTTTGCCTGATTTGCTGATATATGTGCAAAACCATTAGTAACTGTTCTAAGCTTAACTGGGTCTTTATGAAATTTAGGAGTAGGAAATACATGTGTAAATTTATAAAATTATTATTAATTTGTTTCTTAATTGTTTATGAAAAGCCAAAATTCGATTATTTATTTCTCTATCAGAAATTGATGACTTAATAAAAGCTGTATTATTATCAAAATGTTTGTTGAGCATTAAACTATAAAAGTATTTTCATATGAAGGCAAAATTTCCTGGCACTTATCAATATAAACTTTAATAAATTTATTTTGCAATTTTTTAATCTGATTTTTAATATCATTAAAAAAAGATGTTATTATCTGTACTACAGTTATATTTATTAATCTGTTGTGTAATATTACATTTAAATTCTGTGAATGCCTCTATCAGCATACTATATTTAAAAGCAATTTCGTAAATGAATTGCTCAATAACATTATATAACTGATTTTGATAATGATATATATTTTTATATGTATATATATAGGTCATACTTCTCTATGAAAATCTATCAACACTTATCAAAAGTGATATTATAATTTAATAATTACAATGCTTGAAAAACATTTTTAAACAGCAATAATTGTTCTCCACTCTTGAAATACTATAGGTCAATGTTTCTTAAAATAGGGGTCGACATCCAAAAGGGAGTTGCAGGATTTTCAGCTGGGGTCACCAAAAATTTTAGGATTTTTGATAATATGTTTTTGCATAAAATAACTTTTTCAATAAATAGTTTAATACATCGCATTTGAAATATGATCGAGATAAGAAAATACGTGTAACGAATGTTTTTACTAAAATTATAATAAAACTACTTATTTTATTTGTTTTGCATATATTGCTGTTAGTTCCTAAAAGGTCCTGCATATGCGTGGTTAGAGTGTTTTAGTAACGCATGCTTTTTGATTTAACCGTAATCACGGGTTTTACCAGCCTTGTCGGTTTCTGTACGAATTGGCTTTTTTTACGCTCGACTCAAAATATAGACAGCGTTATTTCTTAATTTTTTTCGGTGAATATATGTCTTGATATCATAGGTTGTATATGTGATATGTTATATAAAAAAAACTCCTGTTTTCTCAAAAATATTTAAGTTAAAATTTTTCTTAAGGATAATGGATAAATGGTTGGAAAAATCAAATGCAATTCTGAAAATACCGAACAGTCATCGTCGATATCTAGTACAAGCACCGAGAAAACGAAAATCTTATTTGGAATAGAGTTATTGTAACAATGGATTGAAAGACAGTCTGTGTGCTTGATTTGTGACTTCACTTAATAAACATATTACAGTTTACGTGTAATTACCATTATAAAATGTTTCTATACTTAATTAATCAAAGTAAAAACATTGCAGTTTATTACTGCAAAACGACAAATAAATAAAAGGCCCACTTTGCGTAATAAAATGTTTGAACAAAAATGGGGTCACCACCCCGAAAAGTTTCTTGCTATAGATCAGGGGTGGCCAACCTTTTTCTTATAAAAGAAAATTTTGCGGGCCACTTCCAACTTTATCAACAAATATAAAAAAAGGGGGGGATGTTACTTATAGTCTTACAATATGGGATTTTAAGCAAATAGTGCATTTTTTATACGTATAAGTAGTGTAAATTTGAAAATAATATAATAAATAAGAGAAAAAGTACAAACCTATCTTTTAATCTTAAAAACATTTTACAGATACAATTAGTAAGGTTAGGTATAAAATAAAAACGAGTAGTGTGAAACAATTAATTTTAAATAATTATTTAACAGTTAGTATTTTGTTAATGTTGTTTTTGAATTTATATATAGTTTCCTTTTATCAAGTCATATATGTTAGGATTAATTCTGGAAGATGCTAATCGGTTAATTTTGAATGAAACTTTGATTTAATTATGTTCGTTATAGAAAGCACTTGTGCACAAACATATTGATCAAAATCTACAACAACATTTGACTGCCAAATCATGTAAATTTGGGAGATTGCTCGTGGGTACAACTTTCCAAAATTCACTGTCCCACGCGGTTTTATTAAGTTCCTTATGTATATTTGCTTTTCAGTGTAGTAAAGTACTGTAGGTCAATAATTTCAATATTAAATTTCATCAGGGTAACAATTAACGCCTTTCAGAGATATTGTGAAAAAAAAAATGCATGAAAAGATCATTTTTTTAAAAAAAATTTATGATCTTCAAAATCATTAAACCTAGCACTGAATGAATCCTAAGAAAATTATATTAATTTTTTTAATCTATCATAGCTTGAAGCCTTATTAATTTTAGAACAATTATTACATTAATATGTTACTTATTTTTCTCCAAAATCGAGCCAAGAAAAAAGGAGAAATTTGTTTACCGAAAAAGGTATGCGCGATCAATTAGGGTAGGGGAAAAAAGTACAATCTTTTCCTTGTAATCCTAAATTTAAAAAAAATACAAATGACACGTGTATTATTTTGATTTTTCAAATTCTTATTATACACGGCAGGAAAGACTTGATCCAATCTTTGTTCTTGAGTAGCGAGCACTCACTGAACAATTCTTTCGGATATTAAAACACGCTCCCTCATCTTAAGAGTGCACTTCCTTTGGAAAAAAAGAAATTCGCACAAGGAGTATTTTCTACATTATATAATTTTCTGTTGTCATTCAACTAAGTGTATTTAAAATAATATTTTGATGGTTTCTTTTCTCTTGTGTGAGACAACCGTATTTTAATAAAACTGTAAAAAATTAGTATATATTAGTATCTTTAATATTCCAGAGCAAGTCTTCGGGTGCCACTGTCACAACTCATTCGAGCCACGGGTTAGCCACCCCTGCTATAGACACTTGTACGCATCCCTTCCACCTGAAATCCGTTGAAAATCCCAGGTTTAGATGAAAAGATTGCAACAAATGATATTTGCTAAATTTATTTCTAAGATAGATTTTAAACTATATGAAAATGGGAATAAATCAAATGCTGTTGGGAAATTATATGAGCCCTTGCTTTTTGTATTAAAGCCTTCCCCCTTTTTTATTTCACTTCTAGGTCTCTTGGCTAGGTCGCAGCTTAGATACATATTGAACAGTAAGTTCATACGAGTCAGAATGAATGAAGAAACAAAACAAACATTCGATATATTTTTCTAAAAGTGTGATAGCACTTTGTGTGCCCACTAAACCCACCTGCCGCAAGCTGTCTTCTTTTTCATCGATCAACATGTCTTCAGGATCCATCACAACGCAATTACATTTCTCCATAACGACAAAGGGAGGATTGTTATTGAATCGCGGTCGGGGAGGAGATGGCACTGTTTTTATCTTCTTTTTACGCATTACTTTACTACTTAACAGATTCGCGGTGGTTTCCCCCCTTCAAATATCGGTTGGACACACACTCCCTGCGGGCACCAGACCACCCAGAAATAGAGGGACAAACTGTTTTCTAATTGATCGGCCATTAGCGGTCAATGATTTCAATCAGGAGGAAAATGATTTTTTTTATGACACCTCTTTCGACGGGACACCAAGAAAGACCCTTCAAAAGAATCCCTTCTGGGCAGTTCCCCCTTCTTCTATGTTTTGGAGGTAATCCATCTCAAGTAATCTGACAATCGGGGCCGATCCTAGAGTGTCGGTCGCCCGCGTGCAAAGTCCTAATTTGCCGCCTCTCTGGAGAATTTTTCATATTTTGACTAATACTTAACGTTGTCATTATATAAACTCATCTACTTGTATTAAAGTAAAACATTAATAAAATATAAATACAATTCTAAGTGCAGAACTTTTTGTTATTGACCAGCTATATGACATAATAGCGACAAAATACTTTAATTAAACAATAAAAAAAAAAAAAAAGACAATTTTTGAAATAAAAATAGACATTTTATAATTAGAAATGCAAAATAACTGTATTTACTCAGAAAGTATAATTCAATAAAAAATAAAAAAATCGTGTTCTTGCAGGGGGGCAGGGGAAGCAAAATTAGAAAATTTGGTATTTTTTGACGGTATTGTGAATCACGGGCTCTAATTAAATATTTTAAAAATAAATTTTAAATTATCCACCCATAATTTGGATATTGAAGACGACTTCATTTTTTAACAGGATAATGACTCCAAGCGCACTGCTCTCAATGTACGCCGCTGGTGTCTCTGTAACTGTCCCAAAATTCTGAAAACACCTCCTCAATCAGTTTATTTAGCCCAGTAGAACATATTTGGGGAGAATTTGTTTTTAAAAAAAGGAAAACATGACATATAAACACATAATGGGAAGTAAAAACAATAATCACAGAAGCATGGAGGAAAATCGATGCAGAAATTACAAAAAAAAAACTGATTAAATCTATACCAAGACTTTTAAAAGTTGCTGTAGACACTAAAAGATACCTACTAGTACTAAATTAAGGAAAAAAAATACAAAATTTAAAGCTGTGCTGAGATTTTTGTTAAGTGTACGAAGGCTTTTGTGGTATAATTTTTCAGTAGCTTTTTGATTATTAATTTTTAAAAAATTGATTATTTCATTCCATTAAGAACAAGTCGCAGCTATCATAAAAAAATTCTATTTCCAATATATTCATTTTTATTAGTCGAAAACATTCAATTTTTTCGGGAAATTGCAAGTATACAAACACTTTTATGGTCTACTGTATATGCCGGTGTCACTTAAGAGGTTAAAGTCGTATTGTAGCTTTAGCGTCAAAGTATAGTATTATTTAATTCAAAACATTCTGTTATTGTTTCGAGGAGGGGATGCGATGAAAATTATGATTGAAGACTGATTCGCAAATATTGAAAGTTTGAGAAGCATTGAACTAAGGAATTAAACATAAATTTATGACCTTTTTTTGTATTAAAATTCTTTGTTTCACATAGGGGACCTAGCTAACAGGAAACTTTTTTGAAAAACAAATCATCAACTGTTTTTTATTATTTTTAAAACAAAACGTAGTGGAATTACTGCCTGTGCAGAACAGTCATGGTTCGACGGGGCGACGTTAGTCTGAGAAATGTTTGTTTTAACTACAAATTCCTGACTGCTCAACTGTCAGATTTTATCACTGATTTTTTCAAATTGGAAGTTAATGCATATTTTCTTCGTAAGGTGATCGTGGGAAAAATGCTCTAATGTATGCGAATGTTTAGGGACCAGTGCTTTAAAAAAGACAAGACCTCACAGGTTGTTTATAAGATCTATAGTGTGTACACAACTTCGCGTATCATTTACTTCTATAAAAAAGATGCAAAACCCCTTTGTTTCCTCTGTTTCTCAAAACATTGGTGATTGTCCTTCCACGTCTCATTTCTTCCCCCAGCGCGTTCGCACAACGCCAATACGACCTCTATCTTCAGTCTTCAAACTGTGTTCCACCAATCATATCTAGGGGCTCAACAATTCAAAATAAAAATTCGAAAAAAAGTAAACATGAATGAAAAATAGATTACCTCACTAGAGTACCTGAAATCGTGTTTCTCAAAGAGGGTCCCACGAGGAAATTTAAAACATAAATTCGGCGCCGGACAGCCTTTTTTTTCCAGTAACTTCCTGCAGTTTTTATTACAATATAATAAAAAAATGTTAAAAATTTTTTTCTTTATATGTGCTACCTAGATTATAAGCATTGTGTTGCTTATGTGTGTGGGATCCAGGGTTCCACAAAATTATTAGGATGTTTTTCACGTAATGGAACAAAAGCGCTATTAGGACGCAAATATCGTCTTCGTTCCATATTTTGTCGTATCTTTTTCTCAGCCAATAAGCAACCCATTAACCTCGGGTTTTCGGCATTTGGTCGCATTTGTGCCCTAGATGAGCCGAATCATATATAAGTTTTCCCATAGTTTTCCCGAATTTTCCTATTGTAAAATACAACGTGTGAAAAACGCGCTAAAATTACTTGGCCATACCAATGATTGATATCTTGTTTTATACGCGCTTGTGCTATGTTTTGCACACCTAACACCTGTAAAATAATATTTCTCAGAGTTGAAAATTAAGCTAGAATGCGTAAATCAGATGGCTTGCGAATGAAGGGGAGGGAAGAACTTATTGACATATCAACTGATTCAACGTTAAAACTTACATTTAAACAGTAACAGCTGCGAAATTTACAGAATACATAGATGACACACATACATAGACACACAGTTTAAAACATTTAAATACCCTTTTGAGCAACGCATTTATGTTATAAACATTTCTCTCGACGTATGTGGCAACCAAAACAAAATGAAAAACAAATTAACGCAGAATGTGAAATATGACTGTTGGCAGCTTCAATGGACCAAATTTCACCATTTGTGTAAAAAAAAAAACACACACACACATATATTTTTTTACTAAATATAATACAAGAGTTGAAAAGACACCCAATGCGTGAATTAATTCTATAAATGACACGTTTGTCAAACTGTGGGTCCCTAGAGGGGCATAATAACTCTACGAAGGGGCGCGTGCATATCGAAAAGTATACTACTAGGTGAATATTGAAGTGTTTTTCAAACAGGAATTGTAATGAAAGTTATTTAATCAAAATGAGCAGCAAGATTTTTTCTCAAATATTTTTATACCAAATATAATAACGAGCATCTACATTTTAATGGAAGTACAACATTTTTACTAAAAAGGAAATTAGGCGCTGTTAATGAGCGATGTGAAACCATAAGTAAAAAAATCACTTTTTTCCTCTATTTTGTTTTCTAAATTGTAAGGCTATTATTAAATTGAAAACTTTTAATTTCCCCAAATGCACGTTGAATTTAAACACTCCTATGTCTTGGGTTATTTTACCATATTAGATATTTTCGTAAAGCAGCTTTCGCAAAAATCAATTTTGAGACGCCTTTGTTAAGTATCAATACACAGTGAATTGCCAGTGTCGCTCGAAAAAAAACCCCCTTTTTTATTGTAGTATATAGCCCCAGCTCTGTCATGAACTTTGCTATCAAATGAAGGATTGTACGTTAAAAGTAGACATTAATAGACAATATATGTGAACCAACAAACTGTGCACTAAAATTCTGTTTTTATTAAGCTGTGCTATGCTATTGGGAAATCGAAACTTATATTGATTTTTAACACGTTTTTATAAGTTTCACTTGCATGTAACGGAATCTTGGAACTCGATTTTCACCCACTTAAAAAGGTCAGATTAATTCGAAATTTTGCACACTTGTCAAGGACCGAAGACAATACAATAATTTCATAATTTTGTTCCATTGTCCTCATCAGGATCGTCAGGATCGTCAGGAATCACGATAATCAGATTTGGCGACATTTCTAAATACCGCGTCTAGATTTGGCTACTTATTGCACATACAATTTTCAGATTTGGCAACTACTTCGATATACCATTTTCAGATTTGGCGACTAATTTCATATATCATTTCGAGATTTGGCGACTAATTCCAGATTTAGTGACTAAAAGAAAAAGGTGTAACCCAGAAGCGAGTGTTTTGAATTTAAAGCTAATTATATGCAGTATAAAATACACTTGTGGTTTATAAAAATAAAACAAAATAAAAGTTTTCTGTATGGGAGAAAGTGGAGGGTGGGTGTATGTTATCAAGTTCTTACTATAATATAAACATTTTTCTGAAAATGAAAATTTAAAAAAAAGGCTCGTGATGTGAAAAAAATAATTTGCATTCTAATTTCTAAATATTTTTTATTTTTATAAAGCAATACGTTTAGAAGTGATGATACGAATTAACATTATAGCAATACGTTTAAAATGTGAGAATACGATTGACACTTAATATTACCATGTTTTTATTAACTCCCTTTAATGTCTGTCTGGGTGTAATTTTGTAATTGATTTTAAACTGAGACTTTCCGATGAGCTAGAGCAGGGGTGGGCAGACTTTTACAGGGTGCGGGCTACTTCTAATTTTTCCTAGGAGTCACGGTCCACCCAATGTCAGTGGCGCACACATGGGCGGGGGAGGGGTCCGGACCCTTCCTCATAACCCTTCATGTTTTTCCGATTAATTATAGCCCTACTTAAATAGCGTGTAAAATGTAATTAAGTATTTGATATTAGTAATTTTTTTATTTATTGATGTTAATTATTTATTATGTAATTTACTTTTTGCTGCTTTTTGTTCCCGACCAATCGACAAAATCCAAAAAAAAAAATATGTTCGACTGCGTATTAAGGTATGATACGAGAATGGTAGACCTACAAAAAACCCTCGACCTTTAAAAATTCTTGTGTACGCTACTGCCCAATATCGTAGGTGTGGTGAGGTGGGGAAAAGGTTATTATTATGAGAAAATAATAAGTACGGAATATGTACATATTCCTACAGAACTAAACCTACAGAACTAAAATAAAAAAACAACACTTTTAAAACCGCGTTTAAAGCAAAACGCTAGGTATAAACTTAACAATAATAGCCCTAAATATAATTATATCAGTGATACATTTATTATGAAACAATTCAAATTATATTAAAAAAATAAAACACTTTTATCTTAAGTTAGTTTTTGTTGTTATAGTCAGTAGAAGGCTCAGCCTGCGTACTGTCAGCCAATCGTGAATTTCCCGTATATAATTACTGAATAGTAAAATTTTTAGGCGGTCACCTCAAAATGTCTTGGCGGTCCACCGGTCGATCGTGATCGTAATGCCCACCCCGGAGCTAGAGTCTTGAAATTTGGACCATATCTCAGAAGTGGATGACAAGGCATGAAAATGTGAAAAGGGAAAAAAAACGAAAAGGAGGAATTTAATACTTTTTAGTCCGTTATAAAAACATGGTACATTAAATTTTTTTTTAATTCGAACTTTTTTTCTTCTTACCACTCATTTTATTTGTTTGACCTGTTCTTTTGAGACGGAATCTAATATAACGATACGGGACTCATCCGAGGCCCCGTAAACATAGAGAATAAATACACTTCAGGAATAAATACACTACCTTTAATTAAAATCCATTGAAGAGTAAGACTTATTCCAGCAGCCACGTAATTCTGGCTCCAAATATCAAACTCAAGGATAAATTCAACTATCAATAAATGACAGTTTAAAAAAACACGCTTTTATTGTAGATCGAACTAAAAAATGAAAAATAAATTATAATTTTAAAAAACTAAGGAACACGCTTTTATACTGAATCGAACTAAAAAGTAAAAAAATAATTCTTAATATAAGAATAAAATGATGAACGAGAAAATTAATGTCATTGGGGTAAAAGCGTGGGGTGTTCTATAAATATATCAATTGTTATAGTTTCTAACTTCTTTCAATTCCGAAATTGCACCCCACGCTTTTACCCCAATGACATTAATTTTCTCGTTCATCATTTTATTCTTATATTAAGAATTATTTTTTTACTTTTTAGTTCGATTCAGTATAAAAGCGTGTTCTTTAGTTTTTTAAATTATAATTTATTCAATAGCTATTAAAAAAATTCAGCATATTAATTTGACGTATTATAAGTTTTTAGAAATTGCACAAAATTTTGCTCGATTGACATGCGTCCGCCGCCCTCGAGCGCACTGCTCACCTGCTAGGATCGGCCCTGCTGATCCCATACCAATTGCTGGACAGAGGATTAAAGAAGAGCACTCTAAAAATTTTATTGCTAAATATGTGTGTGGGTTTATTTATTTCTCTCTCACATTTCCAAGTCAAAATGCAACAGGACGGATGAATTTTCTTTTACCACTTTTTCTTTAAGTTATCATGGCCTTGAAACTTGCCTCCACTATTTTGTTCCTTCAGACATGAAAAGATTTAAATGGGGCTTTGGACCTTTGAGATACTACTTGCACGAGAAACTACATACACTGTCCTAATAATATACAGATACTACTATGTAAGATCTTAACAGTCATATTTTGTGTGTGATACAATGGACCAACACAGAAAAAGGAATTATTCTTGCGGCCGTAGAATTCAGTCGTGCGTTCAGCATTATTTGAGCAGAGCGACATGTTCGAGCCTCGATTCCACGAGGGATGCATTGTGTAGAGGAGCGCGTTGTCATGGTTCTGTTTAAATTAAAAATTGGTTAAAAATTACAGTTTCCCTTTGATCATCGTAATTAGAGATATTTTTCAAGTTATTGTAATGTGCTTATCATTCTATTTTTTTTTTTAAATTCGTTAATTGCGTGAAATATTTGTGTGTGAATAATAAAGAGTGCAAATAGCTTAAAATCAAACCTTTTAATATGTAAATATAGATTATTTTCGCTAAAATACCACCCAATAAAAATATTAGAAATCGTTGTCTTTAATTATTTAAGCAAATGTTTTGAATTCTCATATACTTGGAAGTTTTCTGAAATATTCTACTAAAAAGAAAGCCACTCGTTTAACAGAACAAATTCTTGAACTGCTTTGAGGTCTCTTCTCTTTCGAAGATCGGTTAGGTTTCTTGCACTACCAGTGGATAACAGCGAACTAAATTAGATCAAGAGAAATAGATATCTAATAAATAAATAATATCTATAAACAGTTTGATTTGATATCTAACTGAATGACATTAACGCCAAAAGGTTAGGAAGAAAATCCCTATTATATGGTATCTTTCCGGAGTCGACTGTCTGTGCGGCAACAGATGGTCTTATCTCGAGAGAGCGCCATCTGTCGGTAGCGACATGTCTGGAGATGAGGAGGGGGAGATTCGCCGTGCTCCGGAAGATGGCATTTTTAATGCGAGACTCGTTTTTTTCTCTCCCAGGAAAAAAAAAGGGAAATGATTACGAAATGTTCTTTCGGGAATCTATTCTTCAGAGTCTCGATTTCGCGAAAGGGGAGGTAACTCATTCGATGTAAATAAAACACACTATTTGCAGCGTTGCTTTTGTAGAAATTAAAAGTATGGTACAAATTTTAACCATGGTCGCGCGAAAGAAAAAAATCTCACTGAGTAGTTTCTGGTTTGAGACACTTCCAGTGGATGCCGAGCCTATTGGTTGTTCACCACCTTAAAAGCGGTACGAAATTTATTATTCTGAATCACGGTCAAAGACTGCACCCAAGTTGGGATCCATACTTCCCCATAGCACCAACGCATAACGCTCAAGGATCGCACTTCAGAACAAGAAATGTTTATCGCTGAAAATTGCGAAGGGACGGAAGGGTGGAACTCGTCGTCGAAGTAAACGAACGTTTGCTTTCAGTCGATATTTCATTAAAGTCACATTCTAAAGCAACGTGAGGGATTTTGGTAATGGACTTCGTCGTTAAGTGACGAACCCCATTAACCCCCGTCGTTAAGTTGGCACCCCATTCAGCAAACTTCCACGCCACACCAACGCTAGAAAGCGAACGTTTGAGGTCAAGGGAGAAAACAAAGCAAATGCAAGAGCAACTTTCAAAAAATAAAGAAATAAAATTTATTTAAAGAATGTGATTTTGTGACCATTAATCCATTCATACTATATTGAAAGGACACAACTACTTAAAGGAAAAGAATTATATATATATATATATAGGATGCCGAAGCAGGTAATCAGTTTTTTTTTTCTCGGATTTCTTGGAAATGTATTCTTTCCACAGAGGACAAAAGAATTTCATTGATTATATTCTGAGCTCCATTGTCGACTGCTCAAATCTGAGAACAGGAAGTTTTCATTTCAAAAGTATTTTATATGAATGTAACATTTTAGATTGTGCTGTATTTTAAAAATGCACATTAAATTGGAGTTTTGCCGATGCCTGAAAAAAATTATTTAATCCAGATTTATAATTGTTTATTAATATTTTTAGTTTCTGTGAGTAACGTTTCAGATTTCCAGAATAATATAGTTATTTATCGAGATCCAACGAAATATTTTTCCAACAGGGAAACGTGTATTGTGCAAGGTTGGAATACTCAAAGAAGAGAGTGGGAGAAACGGTCCATTAATTTGTGACCAGCTGAAGGGCTCAGATGCGCCGTAAATCACGCCCCAGGTGACCGCTTAACCCTTTCCTCCCACGGGTCACAGAGGTCGTGGGCTAGTTCATTGATTCCATTCATGCAGCACGAACACTGATTCCGAAATCTCATTCCAAACCACTGTGTGTGTGTGTAAGATCTCTAATAGTTCTAAAAGCAATAGGTTAAAAAAAGATTCTTTAACATTTCGGAGAGGGGGAGAGGCGCTTCCCTTTTTTGAACAAAAAGTTTGTCCAAGCCTGTAAGCATTGCGTAAAGTTTACACTCGTTGGGGTACTTCTATCTGTATTTTATTTGTAGTATATTACTGTTTTACATTAATAAACGTTCGCAATAAGAGTTTTTACTTTCAATATAACGATATAGAAATTTTAATTAAGTAACAAAATAAAAAAAAACCCATAATAAATGAAATTACATGATAAATTATACGTTAACTCTATTATCTGCTTACTAAGTTTAGTGATTTTGAGTTTACTTCTAAGGTCATCGCCTTCTATTAACAACGGCATATATGCAAGATTTAAGTATCAAGGGGAAGGATGTGGCTGATTATTTCTAATTATGTTATTAAATCTTGGAAAAACAGTCAACACCGCCGGATGCAGTATTTCCTCAATGTTCTTTAGATTTAATCGATACTTTGATTTTATAGTTTTTAATAACGAAAATGTCGTCCCTCGTAACAGGGACGGCTCTAGCAGTTTTGCCACCCCGGACAAAAATGAAAAATGCCGCCCCTTCTCTTAAGTAAAAAAAATATTATTTAAAAAATAAAAATTGTTCATAAATACATACCTATAAAACTTGAATAGTTCTTGCAAAAAAAGGCATCATAACAGTATATATTTGTAAATAAATATTTATTATAAATGAAAACTCAAAAATAAAACATTTTTTTAATAGAGCACCAGATAGATTTTCTTCAGACATTCTAAAATTTTTAAAAAATATGCTTAAATTAAATAGGGAAAGTATGGAGAGAGAGTGTTTTGCTTTCACACAAAAAGTTTGAATTCATCAAAGGTTAACCCACTTGAATTAAAAATTGATATGTTTGAGATTTTCCAAAATTTTATCATAAATTTAAAGCAAAGAATAAAAAGCTCTTATTTTACTTTCATTGAAAGACTGTATTTATTTATTTTTAATATATATAGAATTGATAAATACATGGTAGGACATTCTAATAAAATATATTTTTCAAAATTAAAAAAAGTAAACCTGAGTAAAAAAAAATTTTTTTTTGTTAACCCACATATACATCGGTACATGGCATGCACAAAACATAGAATGGATTTACAGGAATATTTATCTAAAAAAAAATATTACACTTATGCAACTACCACAGAAAAAATAACACACACTTTCCGTTAATCTTATTAATATAACGCTAGAAATTAATAATAATTTTTATCATTAAAATTAACCCTAGTAAAAATACTCTCAAATAATAGGCTACACTATTCAAAATAATAATAAAAAATGCATATATTTCTCAGTCAAATAAAATTCTGTGATTTAACTTCCACGAAAAATCCACTTCGAAATATCTTAATGACATTTAAGTATTAACTCATTAAATCTCATCAGGAAATGTATTACTAATAATAAAATAATATTACTAAATTTGTTTCTCTTTTTGAAAAAAAAAAAGAAAACATTGAAATAACTCATCTGTTACTGACCTAATTCACAAACATTAAATATTCGTAAGGAATTTTTAAAAAATGCTTTTTCAATACTTGAAACATCAATAACACAATCACTTAAAATAATATTATCGAATAATATTACTAAATTTTACTTGATGTATAAAAAAAAGAGAGGGGGGGGATTATGCTGCCACCTCCCAATAAAGAACCTTGCATTTGACACAATATGTCCAGAAATTTAAACCCACCAGACCGGACATTGTGTATTTTGTCTTTTAATGCTAAAAAAATTAGCTTAATTAGAAATCCAAGTTGCATTAATCTTTAAATAAATGATACGTAAATAACTACCTTAGTCAAAGGTTTTTTTTCTTTCAATTTCAAGTTTATGAAAATTCTTAATTGAAAAACTTTAATTACTGCATAAATGTTTAAAATGAGGAATAAAATCTTGTATTCACAGAAATTTATCGAAAATAGTCCATTACACGGATTTGTTTGAAAGACTGTGCATTTTGTTAGCCTAAACCAGCATTTTTATTTCTTACGTAAATCCAAAGAAAACGCGTCCCCACGTGGTGCAACTCCTTTATTAAACACTTATTCTGTTTTAACTATAAATCTCTCAAAGCACCGCGATTAGACACATGTTGCACTTCTTTTCCCTTTGTTCCTATCGACAAAGTTACATTGACTTATTCAGCCAGCACTATATTTGATTTATTTAAAGCGAAACACACAAGAGCTTGTCTTTAAAATCCTAAAATTTTACAAAAAAACAAAAACAAAAAAACAAAAAAATACTGAAATTATTCGAATTTAAGCTGCACTTTTTCCAATGTTAAAGCTAATCAAAATTGGATGCAGTTAGAATCGAAAGCAGAAAAATTCATTCGAGGGGGGGGGGGGAATGAACATTACACTGACGGGGTTAGAGTACTTAAGTAAGCATTTAAAAGATTTTAATATTGGTAAAATCAATGAATTTTATTTATTTATTAGTTCGCATTTGAATTTTTGAAAATATTTCTTAAATATCCTGTTTCTCGATAAACGATTTTACACTATTTTTCAGAAAACTGTAATGAGAATAGGAGTGCGGCTTAGAATCGATGGCAGCTTATAGATTTGAATAAATAAGGTATTTTTATTTCTCACCTTCTATCTTATCTTTAAAACTTTTTTCAGTGTTCCTTAAATAGAACGGCCCTTAAAAAGAGATAAATACAAACGGTCCACATTCAAACGAAATATTCTGTTTTGTGCACATTTGTCACCCTTCATGTGGTAATACCATAAACAAAACATTTCCCATTTTCCCCTTTATATCAGGGCAGTGAAAATCTTGTCAATATAGCATATCTACTTGTATCCCAAGGTCGGGTGCTCATATACTTTCAAAGTCATATCGCCACGCACACTTTGAGGCCCAGAGAAGATCTTTGAGGCCCTGGGCCCTTATGCAAAAGTAGGCCCTACCTGAAATCTTCAAAAGTAGACAGCATGCATTGTCAAACACTCGTTCAATGGGGGTCATTTGAAACAAAAAAACGTGTTCGACTCACAATCTCAAAAACCTAGGCACCAACCGGTTCAACCGATGGCCGCATTTCGACTCAATGAGTTGAATTACTCTTAATGGTACTAAGCCTAGACCTAGTCTTGGACTCACATAATAATGCAGTATTACCACTTTTGCCGATTGACATGCAGTTTGAAATTCCCTGTTTTTCGGAGAATATGTACGAGAATAATATTTGACCATTAAAATTATAGAATCATGATATTATTAAAACAATGTCGAGAACAAAACGAGCCCCCCCCCTTAAGGCGAGGCCCCGGGCCCAGTTGGCCCATGCCTTAAGACGTCCCTGGCCACGCAGTAAAATTTTTAACAAAATATAGCGAGTCATTAAAAAATTTTACTAGCAATGATAGGTAAAAAAAAATAATTATGTTCCAGGTTTCCAAAGTGTAAATAATATTTAATTAAATATTTTCATGAAAAAATTTCAAATTTCGTCCAAATGCCGCCCCAGACATGGGTCCGGTTTGTCCGGCCCTAAAGCCGCCCCTGCTCGTAAATAAGTTGTAGAAAAAGTTAAAAGATACAAGTTGCACTTTTAAAAATTGTTGCAAATTCTTTTGCAATTTCTAGCCAAAGATCTTCTAAGAACTTCGAATTAATCAATTCAAAAAGTTCTTGTTATTTTAATAGCAAGTGAGTTATATTTTCAACAGAATTTCCACTAATAATCTAAATAAACAATTGCATTATTATTATTATTACAGTAGATAAGAAAAGCCTATTCTGCTGTGGAGGCGGCGCAGAGTTGAGTTGTTTTCCTCCTGTTGTTGAGTTAAGTTGTTTCCCTCCTGCTATGGTTTTGGTTTTCGAGTTGATGTGGGGGGGGAGTTGTGAGTTGTTTTTCTCCTACTATAGTTTTGGTTTTCGAGTTGAGGGGGAGTTGAGTTGTTTTTCACCTGCTATAGTTTTGGTTTTCGAGGTGCAGGTAGGGGTCGAGTTGAGTTGTTTTCTCCTACTGCTAAGTTGAGTTGTTTTTTAAATGTGTAAAAAATTCAAGTATAGAATGTTAAAAGTGCTCATGGCGCACCTATTGATTAAAATATACACTAATTATTAGATTGAAAAATGGTTGAAAAAAATAACACTCAAATAAAACATAAATCTGGATTCAAACTCGCAGCCTCAGGACAAAATGTCTTCATAGGACAATAGTTTTTCAGTTACGCTAACCATTGTCCTATGAAGGCATACAGACCTGAACAAAACTTAGGTTTTCTAATGAATTTAAGTTTGACGGTGGAGCAGATGTGGCGACATCTTTTAAAATCATTTTCTGAATTAAAGTGAAATAAAAAAAATATTTACATTGTTTTGATAACAAATGTGATGTAGTGTACTCGTAATCTGTGTGAACGGGTTACGATTTAACTTGTCTTAGCTTGTCTGATCTTGATTCTACAAGATGGCTGTGGAATGTTTTAAATCGTTTTCTTGAATGTTTTTTATAATAATCTTTTTTGAAAAAATGAGCACATTTTATTATTGAAACTTATAAATTATGTAACTGAAGAATTTTTCGAAAATCTTCGCTTAGATTATACTTTAAGAGAAATAAGAGAAATGTTATATCCACCTGATTATTTTGAATATTATGAGGATCTGAATAAAAAAAAATGATTTTTTCAATGTTTAATTTGAGTTAATTTTATTTATGTTGTTTGTTAGTTTAATTCATGTTGAGATACTTTGTTTTTAAAAATAAGTGTGGGTATATTTTTTAAAAAAAATTATCTCAGAATGTTTAAGCGTAAATGATATTTTAAATACACTTCATACAAAAGTAAGAAAAAAAATACTGTATAAATATTTTGTATAAATTTCCGCCAAGATTTGGCTTTAAAAAGTTTATTTTTATAAATCTGAAAAGAAAGGTTATATATATATATATATATATATATGGTTATATTGTTAATTTTATTTATACTGCTTTCTAGTTTAATTTATGTTGAAATAGTTTCATTTTAAAAGATAAATATCAGTATACGTCTTTGAAACAAATTATCTTAGTATGTTAAGCATAAGTGATATTGTAAATATATTTTGTATAAAAGTAAGGAAAAATTTATGTTTATGTGTTTAAAGCAAACTCTTTGCCTTTTCCATAGAGTATAAATTGTATAACTATTCATTACAATAACCATTTAGTTTAATTATTTTTTTCTTAATTGAATAGAAATAAAAAAAATATTTATTATATATTGTTTTAATAACAAATTGTAAATTTTAAATCAGTATAATGATTACACATACACAGTAAATATACAAAGTATAAATTGTTTATTTTTACAAAAAAAAAAGCATCATTCTGTACTACGTTATACATTACAATCACTTATTTACATTACAGGACAACAACAAGTTGTAAAATTGAATTCAGCATAATGATTACACATGTACAGTAAAGATACGAAGTAAATTGTTTATTTACAAAAACAGCATTCTGTATTCTGTTTTACATTACAATCATTTATTTACATTACAAAAAAATCACATTTATTGTGTACTCATCACATCACCGGATTTTATGCCATACTGTTCATCGAATAACTCTAAATTCGTCAGCGACCAATGTCCATGGGCAAGAGTAGTAATGCGATCACCATTAACAAACCTTTTATCATCTTTATAGGACAGAGCAAGTTTGTTTTGCTTTATGGAGTGTATTGCATGAAATTTGGACCTAAATAAATTCATGTCAGCATATTTTAATTTTTGATTAAAAAGACAGACTTTGTAGTCCTCAGATGTTATTTTTTTTTAAGTTTGTTTTTTAATTCTTTTTAACCACTTTTTAATCTTATGGTTTGTTTTGTAGGCATACATTTTCGACTTTAATCCTACATGTTCTGTCATAATATTTCCTTTGTTTTCATCTTTCATTTTCCTGATGACTTTTTTGTTAACAAGAGGTAAATTAAAAATGTTGTTTTTGTCATAGTCTGAAATGTCATATAAGTTAATATCGTCTTTCATGTCACTATAAAAATCATCAGTCTTTAATTCATATATAAGAGAATCGGTGTCTGTATACATGAGCCTTACTTTTGAGTCGTAACGGTGCTTCATGTACTCATAGTGAAAAGAATACATTAGAACTTGTGATAAGTCTAAAATCGCCATTCCTACCTGTATCGGTTTCAAGAATTTGATTTTGGTTTTTTTTAAGATGAACGGCCATTAAGTTTTTAGAAAATATTGTACGACGATTAAAATTTGGTTTCGCTATTAACTTTCGAGCTTGCTCTTCTGTTGAGCATAAACGTATATCCACTCTTCTTCTTATATTTTCCATCGTTTTCCCAAATATTTACTCATCGCGTAACCGTACAAATTATTTGCGTCAAGATACATTAAATATTTTATCTCATCATCTGGGTTAAAATTAGACATATATTTGTTGTTAGCTATAGCATAACGATTGCAACACTGACTTATACCTCCTCTTACACCATTTTCTATAAAAAGAAGCATGTCGTAATCTGTGAACTGTTCGATAGCTACTTTAGGTTGTAATAACATAGCATCCCACGATAACGCTGGGGTGGTAAAGTACCAACAAGGATGAAGTTTATAAGTTTGCATGCATATTTTCCAAAAGTTTTCAAAGAGATCGGTTAACAATAGGACATCTGTTTTTACATATAGATCACAGTATTCACCAAGATGATTTAAATGAAACTGATTAAACACTTTATAAGCGTGATTATAATTCTCTACACTTATAGGCTCCACATTTAGTTTATTGTAAAATTTACTAATAGGTGGTAAACAAGTGTCTTTACATTTTTCAAAACTGTCAAAATAATCATACGGAAAAACTCTTTTTCTTAAAAGTAAATCTATTTTTTCTGAATCAAAATAATGTTTCCTATATTTAAATTCATCTTTTTTTAATGTTTTTATCAAATTTTCCAAACTAGAGGACATGAATTTTAAAAAAAATTTAAAAACCTTAACTGTTTGAAATATTTTTACCGAAAGAAATATATTTTTATTCAATGTTTGGAATTAAATTAATTTGTTTTTTATCATATCCCAACTCCTTAATAAAAATATGGGAGTCATACCCAGAAAGATTATGGAAGAAAACAGGCAAAAATTTTGGGGTTTTCATTGCTAAATTGCTAGTATTACAACAAGGACCATTACATTTTTGAGTAACATGGTTATGATCCCTAACCTTGATATTGTTTTCGCGAAAGGTTTGATCACAAACATAAAAATTTTTAGCATTATCATACAATTGCTTTTCTGATTCGGTAAAAGGTAATAACGGTTTGGGGTTTTTATAAACATTTTCAATTCCTATTGCATCTTTTTCTAGCTTTTCAATAAAAATATTTGGGGCATCAATACCTCTGTATACTACTGGAACCTTGTAATGATAACTGGTAAAACAACAGAAACCTATTGGGACATGTTTTTTATAAATATGGGTAAAGGAAAAGTTTGGATTAGGACAGCAAGTATCAGTTTTCCTAGTTACACACTCGAAATCCGCATATACAACAAAGGGTATTTTTAAACAATGTTGAAAATTTTTAAATTTTAAAGACTTACTTGTTTTTGACGGCATTACTACCCTTGCAGGACTTTTATGTATACATATCTCATTGTGCTGAAGAAGTTTGTGTTCTGTTTGGAAAGCACTTAAGGGGTCTCAGGGGTGTTAAAAATGTTTCGAGAGCACAAAATATGAACAATTTTCGACTACAAATAATTCTTTGAGGTTAAAATGAAATAATTGATTCTTTTACACATTTTTTATAAAGGAATAAAGTTTCAAAAAAGTATAAAATGTCTAAAATATAATCATAATTTTAAAAATAATAAGCACATAAATATAAGAAAAATTTTTGTAAGAAACAAATAGTAAGTTTTACGACGCGCATGATATTTTCTGAAATAATAATTCTAATTACTAGCAATAAATTGATTTATAAAGTCAAATATATCCTTATTAAATGGTAGCGATTAGATATAAAAAGAATAAAAAATAATATTTTTAAAAAATAAAAAAATTACATTTTTAAAATTTTTTTCAAAAAATTTATTTATTTTTGAAATTTTTCAAAAAATTACAAATATGTAATACTATAAATAGCTAGGATTTAAAGATTATGATAGAGTTTATAATTCTGTAAAGTTTTATGCATCAAAGTATGATAGTTTTTGAAACGCAATGCGCGTAAGTGAAAAAAACACAAACTGAGAAAAAAGGCTTTAAATTTTTAAATTGAATTTGAGAAAATAAATTTTAAAACTTACATGCTAAAATGCTCCAGGATCATAGGATATGTCTTCCTGTTGCTCAAGCAGCTCAATTTCTGTACTCTTTTTAATTTTTTTTATCTCTGCGAGCTTCAAACGATGACGTTGAGCTCCTCTTTCTTGACGTAAAGATTCGACGATTGTCACGTTCAGGCAGGGACACACAAACATTTTTGTTAATTCTTAAGCCAAATTTCTCTAAAATAGTAATAAGTATTTGATTTCCATCATTAAAAATGCTGGTTGCTAGATTTGCAGCAATCTCTGCAATCTGAAGGCTAGAATCAATCGTCTTCGGACAAAACTTCCAGATTAATGAATTTAAACTTTCATTAGGATTCTGTGTCTTACCTCCTAAGCATTTCTTCAGGAGTGCCAGATGAGATAAGTCTGCAAATACAGGCTTAATTACATCTCGAACAGCTTTCGCAACTGAGGGTTTGTGTTTATAATTTTGTAAATTATTATTAATTGCACTGCGGTATCATACTTACACTAAGGCTTGGATTGTAGACAAATCAGTGCATCGGTTCATCATCGGTGCTGCAAGAAGGACCCCAAACACCCAAATGGCTTTCCGCATTTCATAATAGTAGACCATCATTAGCTTACCATAGTAATGCGCAAGCTTATCAATTAAACTATCAGTTAACCACCTTTACCGCCCAGGTTTTACCATCAGATAATTTTCACTATACTACTGCTTCCTAAGTCTTGTACCCATTCTTTGCACATGGTCACCCATTCTATTTTCTGAATAAGATGGTCATAGCCGTATGGATTGTTTTCAGAAAGGGCATTGAATGTTTTTGTGTCGCTATCTCCATGTAGTTCGAATACTTAGGTTGTGGTTTTCTGATCGATTAAAATCCCCAACATCCCGTCAATCCCATCTTACCAAGCAGAGCTGAACAATTTTTCTACGTGAAACTTATGCGCCTTTTGCAATTTATTGTACTTGATAACAAACTTTACCCTTTATAACTGTCGCTTCATTTGCAAATGAGGACAACACTTCCCTATCCAAAACCTTACCTGTTTCGGCCCCATTAGAGTACATATCTAATCAACGATGAATGTCCTCTCGTCTTCCCAGGTCCCATCACCACTTAATCGTTAAATGTGTTATCAGGTATGAAGAATTTTCTTCGACAGCTGCCCTGTTCATGCTTTCTTCGGCGACTTCCTTCATAACAAGTGAAAGTTTATTATTACTAACATCATATATGATTTTGTTCAACAGATTAGGAAGACCTATTACAGAACAAAAGGTTTTAACACCTCTAAACCTTGGCCTATGCATCCCATTGCTAAATAGATCTTCTGTTATCGCTCTTGGAGCATTATTTTATTCCGTCGTTTTCACAGCTTGAAAAGTACAAATACTCCCACATTTTTACAATATTTCAAAATTGAACATAAACCACGAGTGATTTTTCATTAATTGTTAATGGTTTATGATATTTTAAACAGCATGATACTGACAAAATAGAGTTGTTTAAATAAAATCAAAATACGATATTCTTTTGAAGTTTTCACTACTCATCAAGATTTGACTTAATGAAGTCAGAATTCTGGAAAGTTTTTACTAGAAGCATTTTCATTTCGGCACACCTTACTTGCACTTTTCATTTCTACACACTTCCTGTATCTTCATATCTGTAAATACGTGAGTCACTTCATCTTTATGGAGGCTGTCAGTAGGTAAAAATCCTCCATGGAATGATCGATTTTGAGTTTTTGATATTTCTGAAATCTGTGTTTCATTACCTTTCTAGGGATATAACATTATGCCATATTTTCACTAGAACTTATGTCAAATGACTTTAAAATTATCAACTGGTGGGTCACGCCCCTTTGGACAGATATTTGCCTTTAAATCCCCAAACAATTGTGAAAGCCTTTTGTTTAGTTCCAAACGCAATTAACTTTAGATAACAGCTGACTGTTCGATTAACTGCCATTTGCGGCGAATTCGGAGTTACAACATGCTTCCATGAGTTTAGTATTATTTTTATTAAATATTTACTTTCACAAGGTATGATTTTTCTTTAAACTACTATTTTCATTATTATAATTTGAAAAGCAATACGTAACTGGAACGAAGTATACCAG